>JAECUM010015994.1:0-84865 GCA_016617855.1 Megalonaias nervosa | reverse complement strand
GTCGCTGACAAGCGGCCTGGTACAAGTCTTCCATGGTCTGTTGTAAAAACTGGTTTTTAGTGTCACGTTGAGGGTAGCAGATGGGACATCCGTGAAATAAGCACCCGTTAAACTCGTACACGATCTTGGGGGTTTCTAAGTCCCAGCCGTCTACCGAATACCTTCCGATGGTCTTTTCGCCTCCTCCGTTGCGAGCGTGTTGGATCCATTTGTCTTCCTTCTCACACAAGTAATGTAACCAGCGCAGGGCTTTGACCGAGTATTGACGTTTGACAAAATTGGTCGTTTGAGGACTGATGACAGCTAGGGTGTTTTCGGGCATGAATCGTTGACGATACACTAAGGAACACGCTTTGGCAATGGTACAAGCTTCTTTCAAAGGATCGATCCCTCCGTGTTCCATGAACAGTTCTCGAAATTTTCCACAGCAGCGACGTAAAATGTCTACGTCGGAACGACAATATTTAAACATTTCTTCTTGAAAGTCAAAAGGGTCCGAAGCGTGAGTGTGGTACCATGCGTAGAAAGCTTCTCGTTGTTCGGTACGCATGTTGTCGGGGTCGTAGTAGTGAGCCTCAGGCAAATGGGGTAGAACGGCGTGTTGATTGGCTTCGGTATTGAAAAGTGTGGAAAATAGCCTTTGGCCATTTCTGTCATGCCAAACGTTTTAGGCATGCGGCTCAAAGGCATAGCCAAGTAACTCATTGAATCTCTAAACTGTACTTGTCCCACTTGCATGGAAATGATTTTGACTCCGTTCAAAGTGACTTTCGGACGTTCGGTACTTTGTTCCGTATAGTATCTCAACAGAAATTGTCCATCGTATCCCGAGAAATTGTGAGCCATCACCGTGGCATGGCGATGACAATCTCCGTAACGTTCGATATCTTCTTGGCTCCACGTCTCGCCGATAGGGTTTAAGATCCATTGGGCAAAATCGGCCAGTGTGTTCGATCCCCGAAAGATTTTTTCACGTCCTCCAGGAATCTTGCTGCAGTAAGGGCAATGAGTCAAGATAGGCTCTTGGATGCACTTCTCGCACGCTCGGTGAGCCACGCAGAAATTCGGAATGTGAATGCCAGTCTCTTGCATGCATTCGAAATCGAAAAAGATGAAATTCCCTTTCTTCTTCTGGTCATTCTCTTCTTCTTCTTCATGTTTGGAATGGTATTTTTGAATGTAGCATTGGTGTTCCAAGTTCACGGTTTGGCGACAAATGTGACATCGCTTCTTTCCTGAACAGACGTGCGCCTTGGCATTGTTGGTACGTATGCCTTGTCCACAAGTAGGGCACAATCTCAAGAGCCGACAAGCACATTTCTGCTGTGAACCTTGCGTCTTTAGGTGTTGTTGGTAACAGGCAGGACTGACAAACGTGCGCTGACAAGCAGAGCAATGCACTCGTTCTTGTCCTTCGTCCAGACAGGGTGTAGAAGCTAAACATCCTGAGCATTTCGATCCGCAATGCTTATGTTGCTCTCGATTATTATAGCCATAGTCACATTTCTCACAGTAATAACTGTATGACAGGAATCCAGTGATACTGGTAATGGCATCAAAATGTTCATCGTGATGATAGACGTGAATGTATTTTCCGTCTTTGAAATCTTTGCCTCGAAACAACAGAGGTCCGCGCAGTTCTTGAGGGTGTACTTTCAAGGTGTAACGTGGAGCCAAGACGTCTTGCAACTTTTGCATTTCAGGAATGCCACAGGGTGTGTCTTTAGCTAACCCCGCCTGCTGTAACAGGAGTTCTGCTTCTTTTCGTTGTTTGGCTCGGTCCGATTGTTGAATAGTTTTCCAGGCTCTTTTCCATTCTACCGTATCGTTCTTGTCGGCATACGTTTGTCCCACCACGATGGCCCGGGCTAAACACATCTTGTCTTTTGAATTGTTAATTTGGACGAGACTACGCTTGAGGTTACGCAAGTTGTCTACCAACATCAACTTTTTTTTACCTGTCCCTTGGGAAAGAGACACGTGGGTCATGTACAGTGTCGCTTTTCCGTCCGTGATGTGAAATTTGTCGTTGGATTGTTGTACGTGTTGAATCTTGTCCATGATTTTGGAAGGTGTCAATTCTGTTGGACTGCTAAACTCGATCCAAACGGGAGACTTCAAATTGTCGTGATGAATAGAAAGTCTCAAGCGATCGTCTTCTTTGGCTCGACATTGCCGGTTTAGTGTGGTTAACAAAGAATCCCACACATCGGTGATGAACCCTTCTGCTTTTTCCAAGGGTACGTCAGACTTGAAATCTTTAAACTTCACTGCGTACGTGTAGGCTGTGGTTCTAAATTTTCTGGAAGAGTGTTTGTCCGTCTCCGAATATGGTAGTACTTTTCAGGGTTTACTGATGGTAATGGACTTTGATTTGGTGTAGACTCTTTAGGC
Source organism: Megalonaias nervosa (assembly GCA_016617855.1). Lineage (NCBI taxonomy): Eukaryota > Metazoa > Mollusca > Bivalvia > Unionida > Unionidae > Megalonaias > Megalonaias nervosa. The sequence continues at coordinate 82,471 of JAECUM010015994.1, read as the reverse complement.
TTCGATTCTGGTTCACTCATCTCATCTTCAAAATCGCTGGCATGAATTTGTGCCAAGACTTCAGCTACTGTGCGAGGCGATAAATCACGTTTCTGCCTCTTACTTTCTTCTTCTTTCCTTTCGAAATGATGCGATCGTTTCATCTTGACGGCAAAAAGTCAAATGACTACCTGTGAAACACCATGAACCCTATATATCTATGTCAGACCAGGGCATATATAAAGGGCTAGTGACTCCCCTCTCAGTATTCATTTCGCTCTCAAGCCGACCAGCACAATGGAAGAACCCACACAGATCGAACTTCTGATTTGAGCATTGCGAGGTGTGATAAGAAAGTTTCTTCAGACAAGCCGACGGACTACTCTCCTTCCTTTCGAGATAAAAGTCAAGATACTTGCTATATCTGTCAAAAGAAAGGGCATTGGGCTACAGAATGTCCAGACCGTCAAAGAAGCAAGGCCAGTGTCAAAAAGAAACAAAAGTCAAGATACCTGTTATCATTGTCAAGAGAAAGGACATTGGTCTTCAGAGTGCCCTAAGAAACAACAGGAGCAGGAGAAGGAGGAAGAAGAAACAGAGGTAACCTTGACAAAAGAAGAACCCCAACACGTTCAGAAAGAGAAGACAGAAAAGAAAAGAAGACGAGAAAAATGTGAGGAAGAAGAAGACGAAGAAGAGGAAAAAAAGTGTAAAAGTGAAGAAATTGAAAAAACAGAGAGAGTGAAAGAAAAAAGACACAGAAGAAATCTATGAACTTTTTTAAAAGAGTTGTGTTGTGTTATGTTGTGATATTGAATTGTAAAAAAATTTGTAACAGAATAGACCAAACTGAAAAAAAACGTAAGTGTCTCTTGGTTTTCATTATTTAGAAATAATAAGGACCTACACTCATACACTCACAAAACGTACATCATAGGGTTAAAGAAGGGATTTTGAGTTTTAATTGATTTTGGCAAAATGAATAGTCACTCTTTTCGAGAGTATTGGGTAGCCCTGAAAAGGACTGTTGAGTGTTTGTTTTTTTCCTTAGAACAAACTCAGGAACGAGAATCAATTCGCTTTAACTGTCTTAAGCTTTTGCCACGGCCAAGGCCTACTTGTGGACTTGCTCCTGTCAATGATTTAGTAGATATCACTAGGGGTGGTATCTGTGGTGTAGTCACAGGGTTAGGTTGATTGGCTCGGGAAGGTCTTTTTCTCTTGGGTCGTAATAAAGAAGTCTGATACATTTGTTTCAGACTTCTTAACTCGGCCAAAATGTCCAAGAGTACCGTGACCGTTTGACTTTCGCCGTTCTCCTTCTCTCCTAGACTTTGTTTCTTCTCTACTGCTTCTTCTTCTTCCTGTTGTTTCCTTCTTGCCTCTTCTTCTTCTTCTCGCTGTTTCTGTTTAAGAAGAAATGCTTGCTCTGCTTCTTTCTGCTGCTGTAAAAATTTCTCCAATTCTTCTCTCTGTCTTTGTTTAAAATCGTCGACACGTGGTAATGAAGGAGAAAGTGGCGAAGGTACTGGTACCGGAACAAATTCTTGGGAAGAAGATAAAAAATCCACTAAATGCCAGTTGAAATCAACCTCTTCGGGAAGTAGCACTGTGTTCACTTTGGTAGCTGCTGCCGTACCATTACTTCTCGTCTCCACAGCCGGTGCACCCCAATTCATTGTCTTCTTAGGTTCCGTCATGTTTCACAAAACACTACCGCATCGATTCACTGCGCACAGACGCTAGTGTGCCTATATAGGAAATGTGACGTCACAGGTAGCTCTCTTCGGATTGGAAGACAGACTCCGCGAAGTGACCGAATTTTGTAACGCGTGTTGGGATTGGTGAACCCTTTCAATCCGTTTCGATCCGGTCTTCCACTATAAATAAACGCGGTTCACTTCATTCCCTTCACCTGTTCTCGTCACAGAGAAGATGTTGATCGACGTAGAATCCTCTACTTTGGTATCCTCAATGTTGTTCCGTACAGACTTACCCATGTATGTGAAAACAAAATGGACTGTCATCCGGATCACCGGGGCCACTCTTTGGAAAAGAAGATGTTATGTGGAAAGACACGGCTGTCTTAAGCGGACTCTCATCTACGGACCAGAAGTGAGACACAGCTTAAGACAAACTTTGAGAAATTTGAGGAAGATAAGAAGACCTATGCGATGTCCTGTATGTTAACGGAATAGTGTTAACATCACATAACAAAAAACGGCCCTTTTCAGGGCCACTTCCAATGCCTCGAAAAGATCTTAATTTTCATTTGGTCTCCCCCCCTAAACGAATATATATATATAAAACCCTTCCTCTACTAAAAAAAGAAACATGCCACCTGTCGCTTATCGCTCTACAAACCCCCAGTCTCCTAGTCACCGCTCTACCAAATTTCCATTGACGCTATACAGGCCCAGGGTGTTCTAGTCCCTCTACTCCATTTTTTCCATTGACGCTATACAGGCCCAGGGTGTTCTAGTCCCTCTACCTCATTTTTCCATTGACGCTATACAGGCCCAGGGTGTTGACCTACTTTCTTGACGCTATACTGGCCCAGGGGGGGTCTGTAATGCTAATTCCCATTGACGCTACGGTAACCCACTATACTACTGACATTCTTCGGTCCGTCACCCTTGCTGGGGTCCAGTCGTAGGTCCTTGCAGAGGGACATCGGTAGGTTTATCTTCCTTGCTGGGATCCAGTCGTAGATCCTTGCAGAGGGACATTGGTAGGTCCGTCACCCTTGCTGAGGACCAGTCGTAAAATCCTTGATGTGGTCCAGTCGTAGGTCCATCGCCTTTTAGGCGATTATCTCCATATTTATATACCAAGCGAATCACGTGACACATAAATATGTAATATTATTATTCGTGTTTTTATTGTATATCTATAAGTAACAATTACTTTTACTTCATAAATCGAGCTTCTTGTGTGTTTGATGTCCCTCGTTCACTCTTAGGGACCGACCATGTAATTTTCTTGCCAGTGGGTAAAGGAAGATGAAAACTGAGATTTTCTTTCAAGCCGGGATATTTATCTTTTTTAACTCACGATAATTTTTGTTAACCAACCTAATGGTTTTAATAACGTTCTTTTTCTACAAATTGGAGCAGGAATATTTTTCAAGCTTATTGGGAGACGTATGTATTCGTTTACAACATGTGCAGGCGGCCTACCCCCCCCCCCCCCTCTCTTCCCAGTAACGGTCGGTCACTTAAAATGTGATGCAGGTGATTTCACTACACTATTCTGCAGTTTGATAAAACATGAAAATCAGAGTTTTCCTCATTATATAAATGGAATCTTATATTTTTGTTCATGTAATTAAAATTTATGAAATCTGTCCCTTTATTGCAAGGTATAAATTATTCCAGTCATAAATGTCATTGAAATAAACACTTATGCTAGCTCCTCTGTGAATGGCTCGACGTCAGGTGATTTGCAATAAATGACCATGTTGCCTCGTCGTGACTTCAGTGACTTTTACGTGACGCCTTCACAGCCATAGGTTGGAGAAAGAGAAAGAGTAGTATATATATATATAAGTATATATATATATATATAGTTGAGTTATATATATATATATATATATATATATATATATATATATATATATGCGTCACGCAGCTAAAATGACATTTTCACTATCTTCATAAAAGTTAAATGTCACCTTTTTAACACTGAATCGTGTAATAAAATAATGAGAAACTTTTACTGGGATAAAGACAAGGTGTTCTGAACCAGTAAGACCATTATTGGTTAATATGAGATTTTATGAGCCAGCAAGACCATTACTAGATGATATGAGGTTTTATGAGCCAGCAAGACCATTACTAGTTGATATGAGATTTTATGAGCCAGCAAGACCATGACTAGTTGATATGAGATTGTATGAGCCAGCAAGACCATTACTAGTTGATATGAGATTTTATGAACCAGTAAGACCATTACTAGTTGATATGAGATTTTATGAGCCAGCAAGACCATTACTAGTTGATATAAGATTTTATGAGCCAGCAAGACCATTACTAGTTGATATGAGATTTTATGAACCAGTAAGACCATTAATAGTTCATCTGAGGTTTAATGAACCAGAAGGCCATCATTGGTCCATATGAGGTTTACATTATCAGAAAACATATCCGCCTCAATACAGGTCAATAACGATATAATACTTTTAAGATATGTAAATATTATGATATGAACATATTAACCTAAATAATACAGTAGTCACGTGGTAATAGAAATGCTAACGTCTATTACTTCATGTTACAGTCTACCATTACAACGCTGACCGTCTGTATGCAACTTTATCCTGATAAAAACAAAGCGTTAAATCTTTGTTTCTGACAGGTAAGTTTATTAAGGACAAGGAAGGTTTTGGACAAACTAGTAAAATTAAGTTTTACAGAAACTATTCGGCATTAAAAAAGCAAAATATATCGTAAAGATAGCAAAATAAATATAATTATAATGGTCTGATGAGAACGCTTTCAATTTTGTCTTAAAGTATGTATGTTTCTAGCTGCCAATATCAGCATTACAATATGACGAAAGATTCATCATTCTCAAATTTTTTATAGATGCATTAGATGATGGGTATATTTTTTGTTTTGTTTTAAAAGAAAATAAACACCTTTACAGAGTATGTAAACCATATGTTCATGAGATTACATCATTTTTACTTTATCGATCCACTTTTTCAGATAGTCCAAATTTGACGGTGTTGTACACTTTTGCAAAAGAACAATGTCTATATTAACATATTTTAATGAACAAACACCACAATAGCAAGATATATAGAATCTATGTTGGGGTTTAGACCGAGACAAGATAATCACAGTCAAGAGGTTACATTATTTGTCTCCCCACGAGGCTTGCCCGAGTAGGGTGACATATAATGTAACCCCGCGACTGGGATTTCCTTGCCTCGGTCCAAACCCCAACGTATATTAATTTTCTCACCCAAAATTATCCTTTAAAGTAAGAAAGAACTCCTCTCTTGTGCAATATAGTTCACGCCCCAATGTTTACATGCGGTGCATTAATATAAATATGTTAATGAGGACTGTGGCGTGACGTGTCATCCGAAGTAGTTTTTATGCGTGAGCCCAAAAAAATAACAACATTAAACGTTGCATAGTTTTTAGGTATCATCACATTTAATATATAGATGTTATATGAAATTAACAATAAATAGTTAATATTTATTACAAGAAAATGTTTCATTTTCATTAGTTCCAATTTAGAAAATTATATTGTACATAATGAAACTATACTCGGCCCGCAGCTCTGTTGTACTGTATATACATGTAGCATGAGTGTCCGTGCTTGGGTTATTCACGGGTAATTAGAGATCCGTGTCAATATCATATATAACTCTCCTTTTCTTTAGAGGAGGTGAAACTGTTTGTGACATACTTGTGTTGTAATTAATATTGATTGTAAAAGTACCCCCGTGTATTAAAGACCCTCCAAATATGGATCCCAGCGGATAACCATGTACTAAACTTTCAAGTTCACGGATTCTTTGAAAATTTATTTTTCTGTCTTGGAAATATGGCAAGGGTTACAGTGAAATTTGCTTATGGATTAATGTGTTGACGGATAAATGATTCCTTCTGGCTGGTAAGTGCATTATTTGTCATTAAATATTGTAGGTATATTTTTGATCCAACTTGGGCGCAATGGAGATGCTTAACAAAAATAAAATAAAGCATGTTTGACATAACACATTTCTGGCTGTTACTAAGTTTTCTGTAGTTGTTAAGAGTGTTGGAAGACTATGAAGTGTATAGGTCTATAGGCTATGTGCATAGATCAGTGTTTTCTATCATAGTTCATTTCACACAGCATTGAGAATTTGATCATATCTGTAACACAGTCAATTTTCATGTCAGCGTCATTAAATGTAGCTAACAGTATATAATTTGTTTCACACGAAATATTTAAAACTAGTTAAGTAGCTTTAGCTACATTTAATAATGCTGACCTGAAAATGTACTGAGTCAGGCCTGCAGATAGGATAAAACTGACTATGCTTTGTGGAACGAACTAGCATAATACCAAAAAGCTCAACATCGTGTGCGTGTGTGTGTCTGTCTTTCTCGAAATGTTTTGTATGGTGTGTTCTCAAAAATGGAGAGAACTTAAGTTACTATGTTGTTTTGTTATATATTTGTTTGTTGTTGTTGTTGTTTGATTTTCGAACAACTACGTCAGGCATAGCAGAAACAATAAAGGTTTCTTTTTTCAAAAGTAGTTCCAAGCGCGTGGACACCTTGACTGAGACGACCTGTCTGAGACAACCAGACTGAGATATGAAAAGTAAGGCTAGCAAAACAGCTAGATTCCTCTGTCGCATGGGTGAGAAAAGTTTCGTCGATGGTAGAAGCGTTAACATTAATATCATTGCACTGATCCATGTGAGAGACAGTTTACTGGCACGAACACTACTTCGATTGACAAAAACATGATTTCCTTGTTGATATACAAAACGGTTTCAAAAATTCGGACATTATCATTAATGGCTAATAAGAAAAATTGAGTTGTCTTCTTCGAAAACCATCCAGTGCCTTAAAATGTACTGTAAAATGATATTATTCGTAAGCTGATTCCACCTCTCTGGTTCAATTATTATTCTACTTCCTGACAGTTAAGAGGTACACTCGTTGCACCAGATATCTCCACTGTACATAGAGCTGCTCCCTCAAACGAGGCTGGAACAACTTTCTCTTTAAACAATCCAAACCTCTTGAACCGTTGAAACGAAAATCCAGGTACATTTGTGCAAGAAATATCAATTTTGTAATTGACCACTAATTACCGAAGAAGATCTTGAATCTTCTTCAGTGAGATGTGTTAGTAGTTTTAAATTAATTTCACATAACGCCTTCTGGCATCTACGCATCTCTTGTTCGTATGTACGTAAGTTGTAGGATTTAGGGTGCATCGGCACAAGAGTAGCTAAAAGACGCCAACTTATATATGGTATTTTTCTAATAATATGACAGCATGCTTACACATTCTTTAACAGAATCTCATCCCATATTCATATACACTCCCAGTTTGTATATTTTTTCTAGACACAACTTCAAATGTTCTCGGATAAATATACAGTCTGCACTTAACCTAGTTCCATAAGCAAATACACGGCAGTAGTAGATTAATAAGCATTTTGTATTTTGGGTATTGATCTAGGTCACGGCCATTTATCCCACATGATTTTTTGCTCATATTGGTAAAAAGCCACATAACATCTGCACCCCACAGATTATAGTCAGTGAAACGTGAAAGTAGCCAAACAAGAGAACAGAGTCAAGTGAAGAAAAACTTGCACTGACTTATATCAGTAACCAACATAACATATGACACTACTAACGGTAGACGAGATTGTTTCTTATGACAATGATCTACATGGTAATGTTTTTCTGTCTAAATTTTAAATAATGGTTTCGTTTGATTCATCAAAGATGCCCAAAAAATGTTTTCGAACGCATACCCGGAACATATTGATAAAATAATTGACCTCGAAATTATCTTTGATCAGCAATGATTTAGACTTGGTTAGCGTATGAGCAGAGAAAGTTAAAACTTTATTTCATATTGTGCATGACAAAAGTTTCTGACGTTAACTAGATCACCTAGTACATCTGGTTGTTGCTGTTGTTGTTGTAGGGTTTAACGCCATTTTTCAGCACAAGATAGGTTATACATGGCGGCCAGTATAAATGATGGAGGAAGAACCAGAGAAAACCCCGGAAAGAACCACCGACCCACGAGAAGCTACTGGCAAGCTTTCTCACATAACCACATTGGCAGAATCCGAGACTCGAACCCACGCAGACAGAGGTGAGATGGCAGTGATCCGTAACGGTGAGCGCTTTAGAGCACTTGGCCACTCGGGGCCCCCCTAGTACATCTGAAACGAGTGAATACTTTGACGATATAATCGAATATTCTAGCAGTGATGAAGATCTACACAAGTAAACCAATTAGACAAAAGTTTTAATATTATATAACAATGCCATCATTTACAATCATCAATCAAAAGGATACGATCCACGAAATGATATACTACAAAGCGAAAGCAGCGCATGCATTTCAGGAAGTTCGTAATAGCTATCGTCAGATACAAGAAACCAAAAAACTATTGGAGAAATTTGCAAACACTCGAAACCATTTTTAATGCTGTTGGATACTCAAGTAAAACGTCTGGCCATATTTGTGTTGTTGTAATACTAAGTGATTTGTCATTTAAGCTTATTTGGGACTAATCCTTTCTGAAAAATGTTTTATCTAATGCTGCAAAGGGATTTTATGATGAGGACCCAGAAATAAACAAAATTATTTGTTTGAAAAGGGCTTATGTAAACATTTGTATTATTACTGGCAGACTCCTTAAGAATTTTAATGCAGTACAACTGGATGCCTATAACACTATAAAACGGCGGCAACTGGAGAAATCCACTGTGTTTTTGCCCAATTAGATAAACTTAATACATATTTATGAAGTTCAATGGCATTGGAATGTAATAACTACAAAGGTGTACGCCTTAGAAAATATACATTGTGCAAAAGAACGTGTCATTATGTAAATATTGTAAATCGCACTCGCTAGCGTATCGTGTTGGTACAGGTGTTTGAATATGTCTTAAATGTGGCATCGAGTCAAATCATATAATCATATTTGCCGGCCACACGGATCTGTTCACAAGTATTATTGTTCTCATAGACAACGTTCTGCTACACCTGTGATTGCAAAAACAACTTTCGTTGAACAGACACCGAACTCTTTTGAAACAGAGACATATAAATGAATTAATTGCTAGGAATGAAGCTGTTGTAGTATATGATGTTTGAAGAGTAAAAAAAATTAAAAAATTTATTGACGAACTTTACAGTTAGAAAAAGATTTTCCCTTATATATAAGCATGCTGACTGTAATTCAATAGCGTGGAATATGAGATACTTGAATTATTGGGATTTCAAAATGGAACACCGCCAATTGTGTATCAACTTCACTCTGATCAAATACAAAAGCCTGCAAATGCAACAGTGCAACAACTGAAACAATTTGCACGTGAGTGTAATATACAGATATCAAGAGGTACAAAAAGCTGACACATTTGCATTAGTAGGTGTCCATGAGGAAGAATAAAATCGCGTTGTCCTATTGCATTTGCTATTGCTACTGAAGCTGCTGAATGTGTTTGTTAAAAAGCACAGCAAATACAAAGTACCCGAATTTAAGTTTAAAAAGAGCAGTGGTGAATTAAAAAGTCATATGGCAAATATCCCACAAACACACAAACCATGTAAAGACGCTAGACAACTGTTATCAAATATGATTCATGTAATTATGTCGGTGTTACGGCACCCTGGTACCTCGGGAGGTTAAAGCAGATTTTTTTCTTAATAGACATTTAATTATGTCACCTAATCGTGGCAAGGATGGATTTACAATCACAACACTTTCGATTCACTGTGGTGCTTGTACGATTCTCAACCTCAAAAACACCAAGACTATCAATGATGAAATCGATCAAGGAATTGAAACGAATCTCAAGATGTTGGAAAAATAGGCCAAAGCAATATCATGATGGACTGTTGGCAGATGTGCACAAGCTAGAGTTCATATTTCCTCATACCAACCGTTTCGCAGATCGAGTTGTATACCAACACCAGAGTATGTTCCGTCCCGGTTGGTAATAAATGTAAACGGTGATGCTCGATGTGTTGAATGAGTGACTTTATCCGCGTTACATGTTGCTAGTGATAATGAATAATAGCCTCGAAAATACCGGAAGTACTTGGGTGAACTCAGTTTTGGTGATCTAGAATTTCCGGTGCAGGTTACTAAAGCCAAGTTGAAAAAATTTGAAACACTTAGCCCAAATATTGATGTTAACGTGTTCTCTTCGAATAAAAGCTTTTTATCTGCTTGCACTATCTCCACATGGAAAAAGCGAACGAATCCAAATGTATACTTTGTTGTTGACTGGTCCAGAGTCTTTATTTCATTATGTATGGATAAAGAATCTTGCCCGTTTGCATAATTGACGCAGAAATTACCACGGTAAGAACTTTACATGTCGACGTTGCTTGCATGTATTGAGTATACAACAACTGCAAGACCACCATGACTTTTACTGCCGTGGGATCGGTCATAATCCACAACGTTCGATTATGTTATAACCTGGTCAAATCATATTGACGTTTACTGAGGTGCAGTAGAAAAATGAAAGTGCCCTATATCATATATGCGGACATCGAATGTTTCAAAGTTCCAATGGGAGAAACGTTCGCGTCCAATGACCATACAACAAAACAACACAAGTTGCTGAACACGTCCCATGCGGGTTTTGTTACACTGTTCTCAGTTGTGACGGGCAAATTGGGCCGCCAAGCCTACAGCGACATGGGTCAGACACCAGCTCAAATCGCCTGCAGACATGATTATCACCAGTGATGATATTAATACGTCTTCTACGGCCACTCATTCCTGGATCTGTGATGGTAATTTTAGCGAGGCGTTGCCATTTTACAAGGGTTTAAAAGTTCATGAGCAATGGTGCATGCAGATGAGATGCACAGAGCATATTTTGATTTAAAATGCCCCGAACAACTTCACCACGCTCATAACGATTATCCCATTAGCACCAGAAGCATCCTCATTGCCTGGTGAGTGGTTGTCCCCCCATCAGTGCGCAATCATTGTTGAATCAGGACGTAAATTTACTGAATGTACCAAACTTGTTCCAAACAATTATATATTGCATGTGCAAAATGTGCAAATGTACTTCCGATTGGGAAATTCGTGTAAGGAAAGTCCATCGAGTGCTTGGATTTCGCCTAAGCTTTTGGAAGGCCCCAATAATCCAAATCAATACAGATCTGAGAACAATGGTCACTAGCAGCTTTGAAAACGATTTCTTTAAACTCGTGATCAATTATATATTTGGTAAGACAATGGAATATTTACGAAAACTAATTCGAGTGGACCTTGTTCGTATTAATGAAGAAGATAAGTTTCGAAGGCTTTTTGCTGATCCAGCATTTGAATCCCACAATATCTTTGATGTAGGACTAACTGCTGTTAATCGTTAAAGCAAAAGGAGGTTGATAAAACCTATCCATTTCAGTTAATTAGCACTTGATTTTTCAAAACTACTCTTGTATGAGTTTATTACCACAAGATCGAACCGTTTTGCCATGATCGTGTCAAGATGCTTCATACCGACACTGACTCGCTGTTGATGCATATAATCACCGTCAACGTTTATTTAGATATCACATCAAGCACACTCGCGAATGAATTTTATAACAGCGATTATCGAAAAGAACACCCATTGCTTTGCAACACCAATCAAAAGGTTGTTTTTAAATTCAAAGACGAATGCTCGGGTAAACCAATCGAACATTATGTAGGATTTCGACCTAAAATATACTCGATTGTTGTTGGATCCAAGAACATTAAAAAGGCCAAAATTGTTCCATGTGTTATTGTGCAAAAGGAGCTCGATGATGATATATATTTGGAATGTCTGCTAGAGCGACGTGGATTCACACATACAGCAGATATGATTAGCTCTAAGAAACATCACATGGGTGTTTACCGAAGCACCAAAAGTGAGTTTGTCACCCCTTGATACCAAGAAATGGATATTTCTAGATAGAATTACCACCTATGCTTTTGGCCATGATGGTTTTGTGAACCCTCTTGTGATTGATTCAGGTTAACGTGTTAAAATAGATCTCGGTGGCAATTCCGTATTCATTGTTTTGGAGTATCAGTCCTTTCCGAGGTAGTAGATGCATATGATGGACCAAACCGGCTCAGTAGCACAATGTGTCCACATTCTAGCTCTCCATGTGCATACAGATACCGAACAATAATTGGTTCCGAATGGTCCTAATGGTAGTGAATGTGAAGTCATTTTCTGAGTAATCGTGATTGTCTTTTGTTGAATTGCAATAGCAGGTTTTTATCCGATTATCTGATATGGTTTCATTATTTAGTGCTTATATGATTAATAGAAGTTGTGTTGCCCATTTGTAACCATCTGCGATAGCTCCAGGAGCTAGTCCCCTGCATCCGAGTGCAAGCACATTGGCTTGGTCACGATGTATATTGATATGTCAGACACGATCCCGCACACGGTGTTTAGACAACAATGTAGTAAGAGATAAGAGAAATTCTTTTCCAGGATTGACTTGTAATAATCGTGGCCAAGTTAATGGTCCGTGTGAACAGATAAGTTCAAGTGCATCTGCGACACCTGCACAATCGTTTGAAGTTAATGGCTCTACTTCTTTTAATCTGCTTACAACATCAACAATGGTAAATTCGTATTGGTATAGTCATCCATGTAAACGATCTTGTAGAAGAAATTTAAGATCAGTTTTATGAACCTCATTTGGTATTTGAACATCAAACTAACCGCGAGAAATTTTTCCTGGCACTGGTATGTAAATTCACCACAGCGACTGTTAGGCCACCCATGCTCGCGCATTACAATTGGTGACATTTGCCGCTTCACCTATCCAATAATCGCGAAGATTATAGTATAGTTTTGATAATCTCCTACTTTCTGTATCCATGTTTGTATCAATATAGTTTACCTCCAGTAAGTTGACTTTGCACACCATTTAGTGGTCACCACCCACAACAGTCTTGGCCTTCTATTAATGATCCATGATCCATATTGATACTATTTCTCCTCGTGTTGGATTAATTGCATTCAATAATGGATGAGATCCATGTCAGCATATTTACGTACAATGATATCTTTTATATTCAGCAAGGTCATGTCGGTAACATGCAGCATCAACACAATTTTTGAGTGCTTCACTAGCTTTGGATGGTTGTTAGACTCAAGTCGTATATCAAGCCTTGTATCAGACCCACGTGAATATTTTTAATCGGATATTTACTCCATGATGTTCCTTGTAATTATGTTAATGCAGAAGCGACTTTTTTTTAAATCGGAACATTGAGAGAGACGACTTAGCCGTCCACGATAGACCTTGAAATTACAATAAACGTTAAATTATTTGCTTCACATCGAACAAAAGCTCCAGTGATCTCTGTTCTATCTTTACGCGTTTGAACTCGAGTTGAATTTGCAGTACGAGTTTTCATGCGATATTGCACACAATATGAACATTTATGCATTATTTGCTGTATTATTTCATGGCATCACAAAAACGTAAATTCTAGTTAATTGATTTCTCTGCATAAGCAGCACCTAAACCACTCAAGCATAGTTGTGACGGAACTAATTCGATGTTTCTAAACTCAGTTCTTGTATTAATCATTGGTCCTGCTAGATCAAAAAAAACTCAACTGTTGTTTAATATGATTTAAAATGGTTAACATGGGATACCTTGTACGTGATTGCGCCTCAGAGGATGATAACCCGTGTTAGGAACTTTTCAAGGATTTAAAGAAAGCGTTAAGTGAAAAAGCCTTATCGTCCACGACTGATTTATTTTCACAATGGATGAAGCACCTTCCATTGATCATTCGGATGCAAGAGAAAATTGTCTTGTCGTATATGACGATGTGATGCTTGACAATGAAATCAATAATGCGAGATTATTTTCACGACATTGACACAAAAATACCGATATGATCTGTTTGTCTCGGCGATACGCGCAGTTGCCTAAAGTAATCTGTGACAACTGTATTATGTTGATGATATTTTGTGGTATTCACGCTTGGTCTTGCAAACATTCATTGGATTTGGTGTGCCGCTAACCATTCACGCAATGAGTTTCGGGATCTGTTAGCTGAAGCAACGAAAGACCCGCATAGTTCTCACTATAGATTCGTTTGGTGGTCCCAAGCAAAAAAATGATGCGGGTTTAGACACGAACGTATTTTACGCGACAATTTAACAATTATATCAGTCATATAAAATGTCAAAAAAAAGAAAGTTCCGCTTTCTTTCAGTGATGTCATAGAAGAGTGTGAAAATCTACGCCGTAAAGCCGCTCATGAACACCAGGTACGGATTAGTAATATTACAGATGGTTACTAAAGTGCCAAACATATGTTACAGTTAAGACAAACTTCACAAAAAAATGTCACAGTGGGCTTTGAGAAAACATATGCACCGCTGATTTTAAAACAAGAAAGAAGTTTGTAGAACATACCGAGGATATTAAAAAGGCAACAAGAGCAACAGTAGAATAGGTGGCAGTGCTAACGGAAACGGAAGAAGAACCGGGTCCACTTTGTAAAATAAGTAAACGCATCAAAGATATTTAAAAACAGCCACAAGAGCAGCTGTAGAGACTATTCAACGCTTGCCAATGGCAATTGCTGAAGTGAATGAAGACGTCGGAGAAATTGGAGAAGCTGCTGATCTGATCGTAAAAGGCACCCACGTACTTGATGAAGATATTAGAGAAGTAATTGACATGATGCCAAAAGAACCACCCGAGTACAGGTCGTAGACGCAAAGATGTCAATACTTTAAAGAACAAATTCGACAGATGATTATCGTGAATCCTATGTATAATGATCTGAACAGACCAAATAACTGGACAGAGTACCCGTTTTAATTACAACAAAAAGATCTGATAAAAATATGGACACTGGATGCCCTAAAATGGTACTTCAGGAGTTTTTGGAAAAACGCGGACAGGGAGAGAATATATTCACTGTACATACCCCAACCAGAAATACCCTCACAAACACAACAATAATTCTCAAGACATTATGCATATGAGGAACAACAAGGTGCATATGAGGAACAACCACAACGACAACAACGTGCATATGATATTCTACATGCATATGAGGAATAACATCAACGTACATATATGAGGAATAACAACAACAACGAACCATTAAGCGAGGAGCACAAAATGCACCGAAAACGCATCCTAAAAAAAAAGAAGGAAAATGCCTTGGTTGACTGTGTGACCGTAACGACCCTTTGGATCCATTGGAAGCACTTGTGGGATCAATTCATGCGGGCAACAACGCACCAGAAGTCATTAATGAGACACGATTGATTTGTCAGCGATTGCTCACCAGTCATCAACAGAAGACATATTCCGCGTTGATGCATGAATTTGTTGAAGACATCAATGACGTATATTACGACACTTATGACGAGTTCTGAGGCCAAATGTATGCTGCGATGCAGCATGTTGTTGTTAATATAACCAAAAGCGTTACCTCGATGATCGCAATCTTATCCACGAAACCAGAATGTAATGTGACTTTTTCTTCACCTCTTACAGTTGAAGAATTGCGCATACCTGAAACAACGTTAAAGTCATTGAGAGTTTATTACTGTTTGCTTAATATTCCATCACAACCGTTTAGTGGTCTTGTTGGTAATAACTCACTCGTGTTTTCAGCAGACAGTGGCGCAGCCTGGAATAATAGTTAAGTTCCTTTGGCCAGTATGACATAGAACTGATCAGTGAAGAAATTCGACGAATAATCAATTGGTGACCGGCAAAGACGCTAACATTGTTTTACGTGAACAAGCCCCCACTCACAGCTCTGTCACTTCCATCGATTCTGCACCGTATGTGGTTGACATTAAACGGTCGCCAATAAGATCAGTTTCGGGTTGGCCTTACGGCATTTCAATGGCAAACGATTTTTACGCACGGGTTATCAAATCGAACCGGACATTGTCAGAATTATCCCAAAGAAGCATATAAATATGGCCTGTGACCCCATTAGTGGCAGTTATGAAAGCAGGTTTGAAGCGACAGGGTTCAGGGTTGTATACTGTTTGGGTTTTTACTTACTTTGGAACTGGTCGATTTGATATCAAATGCTCCAGCCTCGCCTGTACATCTCTCATTTCTTAAATAATCGATTGACATTTATTCCTTTTGCCCTTGTTGACATTCAGGTGCACATATTATACTTACTTACGACTACTTGGCAATGCAACTGTACTTTAGAAACCGACCTGATATTTAATATAATGACATTCATTCGCTGACGTGTGATACTAGTGCATGTTGTTAGTGCGAGAAACCCCGTTTATATGAAATGTTACGGAACAGACATTGGTAATGTTGTTCGTGGATTGCTTGCAAGGGCACCTAAGGTGCTCATGGGAATTTTTTTCACTCGCTGCGACAGTTGCTAAACAAGTTGCAATGCGAGTCGTTGATAGCATCCAAAACGTTACTTCGGATCGATTGAAAAATCTAGGATTGCGAGCGAGTCAGTCGATTCCAGGTCGACTACAACGAATAGTGATTCGACAACCACTAAATTCGGTTACATTACTATCGACAGTAACATTGCTAGCTACTGTTAGTAACACATTAATGAAACCGCTCAGCAACGCCGATTAGATTTGGTGATTGCAAATCTGGCAATGCGGAGCCGGTTTAAACGGCAAGCCTTTTAGGCATTAGACAAAATCAATAATGTATCAACAATGGCCCAATCCGAAGATATATCAGATCCTGCATTTGATATGGGTATGCCTGTGTTGGTGGGTCGAAGCAAAAGAAATTTTCAGTGTTATACATACTGCCAATGCTACAACCAAATAATACGTGGATGAACAAATCGCAGGCCAGTCCGCACCACCACACTTATTAACTTCATCTGGAGATATAACAGGAATATGAACTAACGATGGAGACTGTGTGTGTGTTGGGGAATTTTAACGTAGCTTTTAACAGCTTTTCAGCCACATCCCTACCATGTCTGCAGTGTGGCAGTTTATAGTGATGTCAAGCACTGGGGCATTATGCCGAAGACATATAGCATGATGTCCCACCCAGTCACATTATCCTGACACCAGGTCGACCAGTCCTAACACTAACCTCTTTATGCTGAGCGCTAATCGAGACAGTTGTTAGTACCATTTTCTTTGGTATGACTAGGCCGGGGTTCGAACCCGCGATCTCCCGCATTAGAGGCAGACGTTCTAACCACTAGGCCACCGGAGCAGTCCCGGCAATGGAGAGAAAAAAAGGTGATTTTGTAACAAGTGGCTTATTTACTTTAAGTTTTATTGACGGTGATTACTTTGATAAAGTTTAATCTCATATCTTAAACGTGCGCGAGTTCGGATCGTATGTGTTTTTATCTTGTGCAGATATAGAGGCGAGTGGGGTATTATAACAATGTTGATAAATGATCTACAGACAGTTTCAAGAATTTGTCACATATGCAGTACCAATTTCATTAGGAGCTGGAGATAACATTCAGTTCGAAGGACTAAATTTATTATTATTATATATATATAATGGATTATGATCGATTTGATGAGATTGCGGAATTTACCGACGGGGTGTTAATAGGCTGCGAGAGGATGCTAGTCAATTTGTCAATGTATATCTGCTTCAGATTGGTGTTACCTGAGCCTCTTATACGCTCAAATATAATTTACACTGAGGCAAAATTGAAATAGTTGGAATTACCTTAATGTACAAATACCAACATTTGCATTAGCACTTGCAATTACTCGACCGTTGACTGCACCACCAAATGCAAATATACTCAGGGATTGTTTACACAGCGGATAAGTGGAATTCACCTCTGATACCAACCTGGTTACGTTCAACAACGGATACGTTAGATCATCATGGACTCAAATGAGACAAAATATTCAACAAGGACACATTTGTCCGTGTAATACCAGGCAATGGTGCAACCAGTATATTTATAAATGACCGTAATGATAGGACTGCAGAACGTAAAATTGTTGAAAACTTAAATATTCTTTAAGTAGAGATTTTTACGATTGTTTGACTGTTGTTCCAGACAAAAAGGATAATTGGTTATAAGTGCTTGTGCGTGTTGTACCTTGAAGTGATGAGATCTGCCTGTCGTGCAATTATACTGTACGATTACATTATTAATAGAAGAAATGTGATGGACCCTCAATGTTATCACGCCGAAAAAATATTCGAAACAAAACTGCAGACAAAAATAAAAATATGCATATCTTTTTGCCAGTGCAATTTCTGGAATTTCTGGAATGACCCGGCAACAACTGCTGGTCTTGGTGTGGCAGGAATCGCAACTACAGCAACTATTATCGGCACTCCAATCGGAATTGTTGTTTGGGCTATATCGATAGTAATCGGTAGTGAGGGAGTAGCTGGTATAATAATTTCGATAGGGTTACATTCATAAATACTTGTCTATTCAAAACTGCTTGCAGTGGCACAATGTAGTCTCAGCACGATTAGCAATCTATGTCCTATTGCTATGCAGGATAAAATAAATAGTATGATTGAGCTCGAAAATATGTTGGAGGAGATGGAAAATCTCCGACAACACCGAGCACAAATAAGGAAACATATGGTAGAGGATTTACAGACATTCATAGTCTACTTAGATAGTCTGATGGACCTTTCTTTGTCCTTCTGCCTATGCCAGTATACTAATAATACTTGCATATTCCATTTGTCACGACTCTATGGTCTTAAACTAAGTAACAGAAAAGAGTAAAAGCAAACTAGTTTAATAAATTTAACAAATAATTTATCCCCTACAGAACAAAGGGAAAATTTAAAAAGAACTTAGCATTGTGATTAAAATCCGAAATAGTCCTGACAGTTCTATCACAAATCCAAAGAATAGACTATTCCGAATGAATTCCAGTAGTGTTCCGAATGCAGTCCAATCTTGAATGTGCTGATATACCAACAGCCTGGAATAGTGTTGATGTGATAGCAATTCTTCTGTATCAAAATTATATAATCCAGAATATCTCTAAACGAATTCGTTCTAATACCAAAATAGTTATTTAGTCCGAAAGCTGTAATAGCACATTGTAATTCCAATGAATAATTCAAACGCAGCATAAAGACTGATTCGACTACAGAGCCAAGGATAGGAAGAAATCATTCTGACATAAATAACCTTAATATTAAACCCTAACACACAATAAGAAGACCAGGATGAGGGTCAAAAATTCATTTCCAGAACGTTCGAAGTTGTAAACAAGATCAGATCTTTTACTTAAATTTTTGTAAAGAACATGGCAAATGTCATGAGGGCCAGAAAATTTCCAAGGAGAAAACCAATGTCCTAAACTCAGATCCAAGTAAACATGTTTACCTTCAAGTAATAATGATCTTAAAATATTATATACAAGCGTAGATCAAAACTTATATATATATATATATATAATATATATATATATATATATATATATATATATATATATATATATATATATATATATATAAAATAAAATTAACAACACCAACACGTTTTCTGAGATGGAACGTCTGCTAAAGGAAACTTATTGGATTCACCGTCTTAATACGGTATATCCAAAAGGTCTGAATTCCAAAACACTATATAACATTCATTAATCTAATGTGGGGTTTTTTTTATTATTATTATTTTTTTATTATGTCCCCTGTTTACAAATAGTTAAGAATATTTTTATCTTATTCTAATTTACTGAATAACTTATTTCGTGAAAGTATAACCTAATATCATAAAAATAAGTCCAATAATTCCTTATAAAGGAAAGGGCATTTTAAATTAATTATGAATATATTAAGATTAATTATTTATAGAATACTTATTTATTTTATGATTATAAGTATTATGCACACCATAATTTTTTAATAATTATTTTATTATATAACTTGAGTTCTGATAAAATGGTGAACATTCATCAATAATATATCAAGATATTATATATATGTATTTTATTCAAATGTGTATTATACAAAATAAAAATATTAATAAAACTGTTTATCTTTATTTATTCATAAACGTGTATATATATATATATATATATATATATATATATATATATATATATATATATATATATATATATATATAATGTGTGTGCATATAAACATTCTTTATAAAACGACCATTTACAATCTAAAATTTAAAAAATTAAACACACAATATAGATATACATAACACATGTTTGATGTGGACGATGGCATTAGTTCATGGTTGCAAGAATACCAACATAGGCAGTCTTCCCCTACCGATGCAGACTAGCATACTTCTGGATGCAACCCCAACCAATGAAGACATTTTCACAAGTCTTCGTGATTACCGGGAAATACCCATGAATATATATATATATATATATATATATATATATATATATATATATATATATATATATATATATATATATATAAAATCAAACACGTGCTAAAGATTAATTCCCACGCAAAATGAGATAAAGACATGACATGGTTTTCAGGAAAGAACAATGAAAAATATTTCTGCAAAAATGTACATTAGAATCAAGACAAAAATCTAGGTGGTCGGACAGACAGTATAGCTCATAAATACTCAAGCGATTTGCAGTGAGTTTTTAGTCTTGATCGCTCATAGTTCATCATGGCACATTCAAATATATACAGTGACAAATATCTTTGTGACATTATATGGAACTTATTTGTATGCTTTGTCTGATAATTGAACTGTTAGAAATATTAAAACTGTATCCATATACGTATTACGAATTTAAGGCCTGTCACAGGTACTGTCAGGTCCCGAGTTCAAAGAGCAAGGTCACTACAGGTGAAATGGCTAAAACCCATGGCGTTGGAGCCAGTTTTCAACATATAGAAGAATGTACTTAAGCACAGCATAACTGAATTTCAACCATCCTTTCTTCCTAGATCCCGTTTAGTTTCCTTGGGTTTTATAGCATATACTGTCTAGGAAGGTGACTCAGGCGGATACACGCATGTACGTCAGTGCTACATTCTTAATTAAGATTAAGATCAGAAAAGTAATTTTGCTGCGACCAATATGTAACATTTTCACCCTTCTCTGACTTTGGTTGAGGTTTTTGTTGTAAATTTATTTCTCAAGCTCTGTTCATGAAAAGTTACTGCACTCTCACAATACAAGAATATCATCCTGATTATATTTCACAGTTTCTTCGCATCTGTTTTGCTGTTGTGTTTAACTCCTAACCACATAAGATTCGATTTCCTTCCGATATAGTAATGTTATATTTGGAATCAGCAAACTTGATGCAACGTCATGAGTATTTAACCACCATCTTAAAATGTGGTCACTGTGACTCATATTTCACTCGTCAATAGCTTTTGCTTTTACTGTTCTGGCTTTAAATGTTAAACTGAATGATTGTATACACATTACAACAACTATACTGTAACGGTTACTGTGATAATGTTATATAGAATCATGAAACTGGGTGATCTATTTTGATGAGTACACTTCTTTACAATGGTGGGCCATTATCGCTTATGTTTTAGGTTTCGCTGACTTGGATTAAATTTTTCCAAGGCAGTGTTCATGCTAAAATGACGATATTGCTCATAATATGCGTATCTGCCGTTAGCACACCATTACAATGAAAGAAGATCACTGTAACCTCTATTTCTCTTTTTACTGGCTTTAGTTAAGTTACTGTGTTTATCTCATTACAGTCTAAGTTATTTGCATGCTATCGGCATGCTATCATACACAAAACTATGCAGGTGTGTTGAGTGCATCCAGTTTAATAGATTCTACATTACTATTGTCAAGCATAGTCAAATGAAGTTGGAAGTTTGAATGAATATATTTATTCAGTGGTAAACTTTCCATATTGATGACTTACTGCGTATGTTGCAATGGGTTACCCTCATCAGGTTAATAGTGTATTGTACATTTAAATATATGTGTAGGAATCAGATGGATTTTGTCTGCAGCAACCCTTTCATGTGAGGCCTTGTCTGTAGTGTCTAATCAAGGTAATTATTGATACAAGAACAATGTACTACTGGTTGTTACTCCAACGTTACTCAAAGATTGTGACTTACAACCATTAAACTCTTCCTTATGTGGGTAAACATTGACAATAGCTTCTTAGCCAAGAATGTTCGTAAAACTTTATTAATCTTATGTCAACTCTTTATTCTATTTCTACTTGATATAATAGCAAAGAGTGTTCTTTTACTGGTTCATGTCTTTATGCTCTCTTACAGTACATGTGTAGGCAGATAGGTTGGTTGGTTGGTTGATTGTTTGCTTAGTTTAATGGTTACGTGGTATGTGAGCACAACACTTGCAATATAGTGCCAACTAAAAGCTAAAAGTTTCGACCAAATTAAAATTAAAATGTAAAGAGAAATTACTGCCAAAATATGGTTAAATAGAAAAGGACCAAACTTTTGGTGCCAAGATTATTTTTGTCTCAAACCATTTTCTTCATGGTAATTAATGTTTACAATGGCTACCGGAGGTTAATAAAAGCTAAGCACAAGTTATATATGTTATCGTTGATTACGTTCTGGTTGGTATATTTCAACAGCTGATATTTACTGATATAAGTTATCAAAATAATTTTGTTGTGATTATTGTATATATTTTAAATACAAAGTATTGTACCAACATAGATTAATCTGTAGGAAATAGTTCAGGGCTTCGCATAATAGAAAGAAATATCTTTGTCGGTGTCACGTTGTGAAGACAACACTCAGGTACACAACTTACCTGGGATGGAGAATGTCGCCGCGACATTGGCGACTAACGTTTGTTGCGCAAGATTGCGGCTTGAATCGACACTGGAGGGAACAAAGGGGCGGCTATCTTCAGGAGACGAAATAACCGGTAAAACCGGAAGAGGTTGTTTATTCACACCCAATCCTTGGCCTAGCCGCGGGAGAAAGAAATTTGACATGCACGTGAGAAACTTGGCAGACTATAGTTAAAAGGGACACCAGTACCAAATCAGGGCTGAGTTAGAAAATATGAGTGGGGCACCTGTCCGAAGCAGACCCTTATTCTACCGGTCATTTTACGATCACTTCAGTACTCGCCAGGATTTTGACCAACGCAGAGGTCTAGTAAGTTGGAGAGTGAATTCTAATAGCAGTACTCCTAATGCACGTCATTCGTAAAAGGGAGAGTGGGAATTCAGACTTGGAAAGCTTCTTAATGGTAAGAATTCTTCGCCCGAATTTGTTGACCATTACTAACTGAGAGTTGTAAGTTTATATGTAGTATGTAGAAATGGATTACTATAATTATTTTGGCATGGAGAAGTCACCTTTATTATAGTTAATCTCACCAACGTATTTGAGTCATTTACCTATTGTAACGTTCTGTAGAGAAATTAATAGTATACAAGATTGAATTACGTAGAATGTTAGCATGTGATCGGAATTAATTGTGTAATTTGCTGCTGTGTACATGGTATTGAATCATTGAATTTATTAATGAGTTATGTTAGAACTTATACTTGTTTTATTTTTGAATTTGAATGCATAGTTGTGAACTATACAGAGTTAGGCATGTTAGTCTTGTGAACATATCGTGAAGTATCTGCATATTTGTATTTGAACATTATGTGTACCTCTTATGATTTGTAAGGTAAGGAATGCGTCTGATTGTTGTGATGTTGGTAGTTACTATATCGAGAATTAAATATGTGTACTCATGTCACGGAAGTTGTTGATGTATGTATCAGGAGTCGTTAATAACGTTGTTGTATTATTACCCTTATTTTATCGTACAAGCGTTTATGGAATATTTTGATGTGAGTGTATGCGTGACCTACTGATTTTAATCCCCATTATGCTGATGAAAGTTGTGTGAGAGTGTAAGACTGTCTAGGTCGAAAGCGAGACTAGACTATGGGTTGTTTTCACGTGACTTTGCTGAAAATGTGTACGCATAGATCCGCCATTTTGAGTCTCAAGCCATTGACAACGGGTGTAACGACAAGCGTGTTTTCCATAATGCCGATTTGTGGTATTGTTGTGTGTTCCAACCGCAAACGTGTACAAAAGATGTAAGCTTCTTTAAAGTACCGAAAATTTTGACTGATAAGGGTGAGGAAACAATGAAATTTTTCTGCAGAAAGACGTCGTTTATGGAAGGCGGCTATCAACAGAATGGACATTGAAACTGAAGAGAGATGGGAACGAACGCTTGTTTGCTCTAAACATTTCGTCGAAGGTATGTTAAAATTAATTTTTCAGTTGCGTTATAATGTATGTTTAGCTTGATTTTTACAGACATTTTAATCCAAGCTGCAATACTAACTGATAATCTTGGTTTACAAGTCCCAGTGCAAGCAGCAGTGCAAGCAGCAGGGACCAGTCGTATTTGATAAAAACAATTTACATGACAATGTTATATTTTTGATTAAGAGTATCAGGATTATATTTTGACATATGATGACCTTTTTCTTGACTTGCATAATACATCATTTAATTCTTTTGAATGAAGTCACTATCTCAGTTGCTTTCCTTTTCTTGTTACAGGTGTTAAAGCATATTTGCATGACAGAACAAGTCCATCATGGTTGCCAACTCTAGATCTTGGTTACACACAAATGACTTCACCTGCAATACGAGCAGCTCATGAGAGATTTAATCGGGTCATCCCGCGGAAACACAGAAGAAAGATTTCAGATGCAGTGTCATCTCTATTAACATTGAAAAAGAGGTGCATAGAATTCGTGGACAATAATGCCAGTGGCATACCAGAATGTGCTGAGAATACAGATAAACAGGATGACAGTATATGTAATGATCACAAAGTAATGGAACATGGGTCATTTCAGCCTTCATATCATGATGAAGAAATATCAAAGGCAATGGACATCCAAACTGACTTGACAGTAGAAGCAATCAAACAACTAGAAGATGATAACAAGTCCAGACTTATCGAAGGCAAAGAAAATGAACAGTTTGATTTTAAAGGACTATACAACCTTCTATCTTACTTTGACAGTTCTGAACAAGTAGCATTTTACACGGGATTGCCCAATTATGGTGTATTAAAACTAGCCTTTAATTTAATAGAGGGACATATGAGTAACAACAGTAAGAGTCTGTCAAAAGAAAATGAATTTCTATTGTGTCTTGTGAAACTTCGAATGAATTATCTTTTCCAAGACATAGCCAATCATTTGACTGTTTCTTTACCTACTGTGCAAAGACGTTTTCACAATACTCTGGATTTACTTTACATTAGACTAGGCTTTCTAGTGCAATGGCCAAATCGAGAACACTTGAGGGAAACAATGCCTCTGTGTTTCAGAAAAGAGTTTGGCGAGAAAGTTGTTGCTGTGCTAGACTGTTTTGAATTATTTACAGAGAATCCAAGCGGTGCTCTGAACAAAGTGTACACATATTCCAATTACAAACATAACCAGACTGTGAAATATCTAATAGGCATTGCCCCTCAAGGTGTTGTTACATTTAGTTCTGATGGATGGGGAGGTAGAACCTCTGACAAGTATATAACAGAAAAATCAGGAGTTCTCAACAATCTATTACCAGGTGACATAGTGATGGTTGACAGAGGCTTCAACATAAAAGATGATGTGCGCTTTTATCAAGGTGAATTAGCCATCCCTTCCTTTACACGAGGAATTGCACAGTTACATCTACTAGAAATTGAGAAAACTAGAAGAAAAAAAAATGCATCCGTTCGAATTTATGTGGAACGTGTTATTGGTCTCGTGTTGCGAAAATTCAGAATTCTTTAGGGCATCGTCCGCATTGAGTTTATTAAGTTGAAACATGGACAGAGTGTTCCAACTATTGACAGGATTGTTAAAGTGGCTTGCTGTTTAACAAATTTGTGTCCTTCAGTTGTTCCATTTGAGTGAAAGAGTGCAAAGTTTATTGAGCACACCATTATGTGTACATTGAATGTTATTGTTACACAAATGTAACATGTAACTTCGCAAATAAAGTGTACCATACTAATACTAGTTCTATTCCATTTATGTTTATAATATGCCGAATGTCAAAATAGTCATGGCTAGTAAGTGTAACAAGAAATCTACAGGCGCAAGTCATGGTTTGAGGATATATTTCATTAATTTGTTTCCTAAGATTTCTTTATCATATTTCAAAGATACAACAGAAACATCATTGCAGATATTATTGATTTAGTGATTTGTGAATAATGTAACAAATGATAATGTACAATATTGTTCAATTTCTAATCTATATAACACTGCTTTATCAGATATTTGGCATCATCAACATTATAAACTACTATTTCCATTATAATATATACAATATATTAGCACTTTAAAATGCATAACATGGTGGGCACTGGCAAATATATTCATCATTTGCACTCGCCACAGTACCATTTTCCTTTCGGCACATATTTTAGTTTTATACAACTGGTATGAAACCATACCTTTGGGCAATTTTCACTTTCAGACATTATCATCTTTCTTCCATCATGATCACCGCCACAAATGCAGTACTTTCTGTAACTCTGAGTGGAGTTGGTTTTGTTTTCTTCACCAGTAACTGCATTTGGGCTAGGACTTGTCTCTGTGAAAAATATTTACATAGGAGTTCAGGCATTACACATTTGGAGTGAAACTCTGAAGCTTTAGAAGACATTGTTTGCCACAGTTCATTGCCTCTATAAACACGCTCATAGTGTTAGTCATGAGGACACTATACATAAAAGTCACAATACTGTCGGTCTGACAAAAACATTTGCATTTGCATCTGGTAGTAATGAGTGTTTACAATCGATTGTTAACCGGTTGTTTTTGAACTGTAACCACGGAACATCCAGGATAGGTTTGTCTTTCATGCTGTAGGGGCATTTAATCTCCAGATAGCCATCCCCACAACATGAACAAGAAATCATGCCGTCTGGACTAGCCCCAAACTGGAGGTATCTTTCATTGATAATCAAACCACTGTTCACAAGCTTATAATTGACATGTTTACTCTTAACTAATGCTGAGTATTCCATCTTTGCTGTTATTTCATGTTTAGTTCTCCAGGCTGTTGCGGCACTATAGAAGGGCATCTTTTTTTGCATGTGCAATGTGCTGATTCCACACTCCGATCTGTGGCAACAATAGCCCATGGCTCTAGAGGTTTCTCTCTGACTCGCATAGAGTGGGTCATCTGGAATTTAAAGTGAAGGAAACATTACAACATATAATATATAATGTTCAATATTGCGTCAATACTCTAGCTTTTTGTACATGTCGAATGTATCCATACATGTACATGTGGAATGTTTACATGTACTATCAATCAACCCCATTATTAAACGTGTGGTTACAGCAAATTCACAGAGGGATGAATGGTTCAAATAAAACTGAAAATGCTATTGTTATTTTAACTGATTTTAACTCTATAAATATGTCATCACAAAGAAGCTACTGCAGTAATAAAATGGAGTTAACTGAAGTTACGTTATGAAAAGAGAGAAAAAAACCCGGAAGTGTAAGTACCTTTGCTCTCAACAAATGAACCCCATTAATTTCCTTGTGCAGTATTTCTTGGATCCAGCCGTCTTGGAAAAGATATTATGCATCAAGAGACTTGTAGTTCTTCAACTGATCCTTGGTGCATTGTTGAAAAATCAAAAAATGAACAACGCCTACATAGCTGACCTCAGGCCATTTCGTCCGATCGTCGCTAAAAGCTTCAGCAGGCCAGTTTATATGGATCAATCTGTATTTTAGCAGTTTTCTGGATGTATCTCTCACGAACATCACCCACAAGTGAATCGAGATAATTAGTATGGATCATAGCTTTCCTTGTTGTCTTCTCCATCATAACTATCAAGGTCAACTATCGATTTGTTGTTGGCTCAAAATGGCGGCGTTTGTTTAATCGCATTGCATTTTGGGAAAGTGTGTACCTTAGCGTGATGTTAGTGAAAACAACCCATACGCCCCTTAGGGGGCGCTCACCAATTATTATGTACTTTTGAGAGAGTGACGTATGTAAGGTGAAGTTGTTTGCATTTAAAACATGCACAGTGGGGAGAATGTTGGCATACCTGTATGCTACTTTGATGTAATGTGGCTGACATTTCTTTGGATATTGTACTTTTGGAAATTGTAAATGATCTTAGTACACTGCTAACAAAAATGACTCCTCCCTTGTGCTCCAAACATCAGCCTGAATTTGTCTAAAGTACATTATCCTTAGCAGCTATTAAAATGGGGAAAATGAATTTTGCCAGACTAGACAATACCAGCTTCTGAAAGTGCAATGAATGAAGTACCAATTATATAAAATGTAAAAAAAAGTTATCGGCTCTTTTTTTACAATTTACCTCTGACGTTCAGGAAGTGAAAATGACCAAGTGGAGCTAGCACTTTTTTTAAAGGTGCACGTCTGGAGTAAGGCCAAGCTGTATACTCTATAACCCATATCACACCCATCAATCATACACCAAAATAAAGGGACTTAAAGGTTCTTTGAATAATACCTAAGATATGCAAGGTCTTTTTTAAATAGCCGGTATAACCAGTGAGGAAACCCGGGAAATTTCTTTTTCTTTAAAATTTTAACCCTACGCAAAATACGAAACTGTAAAGTGCCACCTTATTATTTACAGAGAAGCTTTCAGTGCTTGTTTGGAGTTGTTCGGCTTGGACCGAGTGCTACCCAAAGATGACGAAGTAGGGAGAAGTTGTAATGGAGGTCACGGGACCGGATAGAATAACGGAGGCAGAAGTTTGAAGGCAGACCGAAGAACGGAAGGGGAGGAAGTGGAAGGGTGAAGACGTAATCGAGGGACGGTAGGGGTACTAGATACCAGTCAAGGAAAAGGAAATATTACAGATGAGTAAAGTAGCAGGGACAGGTGGAAACACTCTCACGTTGCACATCAGATGATGAAATTGGCAGATTAAATAGGTCAACCGAGTGGAGAAATTGTGGAAATTTACTTGTGTTGTTTGAATATTTAGCTCTGTTATTGAATTATTATTCCTCACATTTTATTTTTTGTGTATTATCTACCTAGACCGTCGGCATTGCTGACTGGGGGCTCAGAGGTATATATCCATCTATTTAAAAATTTTAAATTGTGCGTCCTCCAACGATATTAGTAATAATACCCTAGGGGACAACGTTACAGTCAACATAACAATGTTTTCGGATGTTGTTAAAGAAATTTCTTTTTATCATACAAAACACAGACATAACTCCAATAGACTAATCTGAACGTCATGAAATGTTGCAGTCACTTAGCTTGCAAAGATCATCACTTCCTTACCATATGTTGATGTATTTCACAAGCAGTTTACGCAATATGTTCACCATTGCATTGTAACATCTATGTGTATCGTCATATCAAACGATACCAAGAGCAGCTTCCCGATACTATACATGTATTTGGGCTTAGTTTCCATATACAAACGTGCGAGGTTTGCTAAGGTTGAATGTTGCTAGAAGTGTATGTCATGCATTGTGTTGGACTGAGGTATTTAAATTCTTGCGGTAATTTTTCGGCTCATAAGGAAATATGTATTACTGTAAGTTGTCATTTTGATATTTCTCTAGCATATACCGTTTATTGTACTGGTAAAAGAACTATTACCCCAAAAAGCATTGGAGATGTTCAACTTATCTTGTAAGCAACAAACTCAATAGCACACATCACAACTGCAGCGCGAAAATGTACTCGTGTGTTTACTGATCATCTAAAGTTGCTTGTTTTTAATGTTTTACACTATATTCTGGGTTTGTATAAGCGTATAGAGGAAAAGCGTCAAGGTTTCTGTTCTATGTAATTTGTTCATCATTGTGTCTTGTCTAATAATATCGTTGTCAGCTCCTTTTACTATCAAACAACTTCAATAGATAGTTGCTTCCTGCAAATGCCTGGATGTTTGCTGTTGCTCTTTTGATAAGTGTTCTTTCTGCAACAATTTTACTTTTAGAAGCAACAACTTTTGACTATATCTCGTGTTTTTACTTTACGTTCTAAAATTTTAATTTCTCTTTTGTGGTTCAGTTTAAATATTTAAATAAAGTTTATGTTTCATAGTATGTGAAGATTTTTTCACTGTAACTATTATGTTTGTGATCTCCTCGAATAATCCTTCCTTTCATGCGATTCAGAATTAAAATCAAATTGGGACATTGGCATCTTTGTCGAATGACAGTTCATCTCTTACATTACACGTAATTTAATACAACCATGGTATTCCTGACTTGGTAGAGTGCGATAATCAAAATGCAATATACATCTAGGTTTAATTTGGTTTTCTCCTCAGATGTTGGAATTTATCTATTTCCTTTTTTCAGTGTTTTAATTATATCATGCAGCACAAGATTATGTATTCCAATTGCCGTGTTCATTATAATTGTATTGTCTCTGTCGTTTTGGTACTTACAATTCTAATTACATTATAACTAATATTTTCCTGCGAAAGTCTTTTTATCTACTTCAATTTTCAATGCATGTTTCCGTTCTGAACTCTTGTTACAGTTCAGTTCAATCGGTTATCAAATGTTTCTTCCTTTTGTTTCTTTTGCCAGTACAATCATGCACCACACCGATCAACATATGCTTTTGAATAGGTTTAATTTTAACCTTAGTAATTTTGACAAAATTTAGTTAATGCAAATAGTTTACAATTTTGATCTTACTACTCAGATTTTTAATAAATAAACCGTAACTTGTTTTTTCATAGTTCGTAAGTATCTGTTTTGTATTTGAAGCTGTTATATATTTAATTTTATCACATAGTCGGTACACTTTGCCTACAGTGTGTGCTGTTTCATATTTTTGATATTATGCATGTGAACATATCACTTTATGTGATTCTGATTGGTCCAAATAAGCCCATGAAATTATTGTGCAGTATTCTCTTTACTGATTGGCTGCGATCGTGGGAAAACTTTTTTAACCCCGCCTTCTCGAATTGTTTGTTTTGACTGAACATTTTTGGCCGCCATTTTTTGATTCGACTCGCGAAAGGGAATTGGGAAAAAATGGTCTCGTCCAGTCTCAATATTGCCAATTTACCCCCACAGGGGTTTGTTATGTCATGTATAACATATCATAACATGAAAAATAGCAAAATCCCCAAGACAAGAACAATAACAACAAGTAAAACTATTGCTTAGATGATAACGAGGGTGGGGGTGGGGGTGGATGGGCGGTATATCTGTAGCATGGAATCAACCCTATATACAAGCTTGGCTTAAATGTGAACTTACTGAAGTAAATAAGCTCAGCTTTGGTCACAGAAGAATGTAGAAATAAACCGGTCTCCCCAACTGACAGAACTTTATCCAAACACAGCATATTTACGCGGTAAATATGTAATGCAAGTCCGACTCAAAAAGAGATTTGTTTACATCTTCTGTACAATCCAATGTTCCAAATCAAATATTGCAAATATTCGGTCACAAATACATTGCCGTATATATATGTATTTCTGCATCCAGTAATCTTCTTCTCGCAAAAATATCGCAACAATGTAACGTTTAGTTGTGATGTGGAAAATTTCAACGTAAACACTGTCACTGTGTTGAGTAGACCAACCCAACCGGTACTGTGCACCGTATCAAACAATGTGACATCACACGCATTAGACATTTTGTGTTAACAAATGTTTTGCCTTTTGTAAAATATTCTGTTTATTTGGATGGACGATTATTCTTTGATTTATAGTTATCAAAAATGTATAATATACTTTTATTATTTCAACTTTGTTTCGGAATATTTTTTACGCACAAGAAATGAAAGGTACAGCGTGTGTCAGAATGAACGAAATTATTCGTTCTTCTTTCTATCTAAATAATTTCCCCTGAAATAAAGCTATGTGATAAAAAGAATCTCAAATGGATAACGATTTAATATTAAATTTATGAAACTTGTTAAATAATATCATTATTCAACTCGTTTCATAAATTCAATATTAAATCGTTACCCATTTGCGATCCTCTATATCTCCTTCTTAAATCATTTTATATTTGCAGCTCTTATAGAGTAGTATTCTTAACAACTATTTTGTTGCTGAAGTTAGTCATATTTGTGCTACGATAAGTATGACCTTATTCAATGTCTTGGTCCTGTTGTTGTATTCATTTATTCGTATATTTCTGTAATTATCCCACTTAAGACTGGAGAGTATCATAGTCCTCCAATCACTGTTGATATTTTCCATATCTCTCGCCAAAGAATCTTATCCCTGTTCCTGCCACGTTTAATTTGTTTTATATACAGTCTTACATAAGGTATCTCACCCGCTTTTTCCTTTACAATTTACTGGGCTTGTAAGTCACAGTAAAAAGTGTTTAATCTCTTTCTGAATAATTCATTTTCAACCACAATCTATTTTGTGTTTGATCATTTGGGTTTGAAGATTTTAGATTTTGCTAACTCTTTCATTTCAATGGTGATTAATAGCGGTTAATTTATTGCCAGGATGTTCCCTGCATGTTTTAATATCTTTTAAATGGCTATCATTCTGTCTTAAGTATTTGAATATCAACTTGCTTTAGTAATCCGTTTATCTTACACTAAATGAAGTTAATTTTACAATACCTGCTTGAATTATCATACGGTCAATGCTGAGGTTTATGTTACTGTCAACTGTTTCACATATTCGTGCATCTCTTATCTCTAGTTTCCTCAATATTTAACTGTAAAAATAAATCACTCTTCAAGATATCGCATTCGATGTCATCATGCCATGAGTACAGCCAAAATCACTTTTATATCTTGGTCTTTGATGCTGACATTGAATCTGACTATGATACCACTCCTTAATTTGGCTGTAATAATTATTACCATATATGACTATATAAAACACAGTCCCCGTGAAAAATAGGAAACAGATTTTATTAACAACAAATAATAGCCATTAGAGTCAAGTTGGTCTAATTTCACACCTGGAGTGATTTTAAAATTAGAGTTCAGTTTCAAACATTCAACATTTAAACTGCCTTTGCTTTGTTAATCAGTTGCAGTCATCCCATTTTTTACTTTATTTGTGTATGTTTCAAGGTTACAAAAACATCAAAATTAAATCAAGTTCTTGTTTCATTCATGTCACTGGTGCAGTAATAAATAATGATTGCAAAATATATTGATTTTGAGTTCATTGAAAACATTGCTTTAACCAAGAACAACTTTGTTCTCAGGAACCGTAGCACTAGCTTGCAATTTATTATCTGTTGGATTGCCATAGCTCTACATATGTAACAGAAAAATTAAAACATCCAAAATCGGCACACCCTGTACTTAATTATTTTCTTTTGAACTTATGTCCTATTTTCTTGTCGATTCCTCTGGAATATCTTTCTCTTTTATTTTTCCGTTCTTGCTAATAACAGTTTTAAAATTATTCTGTCTAGCTTTAGACTTGAATGCCTATACTGTGTTTGTGTCTGATTGCGTTTTGTCTGTCTATTTGTACTTCATGTACTCACTGATGATTAAACGTAACTCCTTGTGGTAGATTATCATTGTCACGGATAACTTTACATATCATGTAGTCATCATTAAAGAACGTAAATATGGCAGATATTACCAATTAATCCTGCTTTAAAATATATTGTAACTTATCATTTCCTTCATGGCTTTTCCAAGAATACGTGCCAGTGTTGCACTAACAGCAATAAAAGTCAACCGAACAACAGCAAAGACTGTACCTATTTGGCTAAACACCGTCCAGCTTGGCAAACACCTATACCAGATGAAAATATTTCGATTCGTTTCTGCACCTAATTCAAACTTTGCATGCTACTTTGTATTTTGTTCGCACACCTCTTTAGAGTTTGATCTCTCTGACCCAATAATTATTTATCACATTTATATTTTTCAAAATAAACTTTGACCATTATTGTCTATGAGCAGGATTGGATACAACACCGGGCACTTGGTACTTTTTTGTTCTAAAATGGCTACAAGAATCTGGAAGAACAGGTTTAGCATTATAACTTGCTTAATATCTGTGATCGATCTTTGTCAAAATGTAATCCTCAATTATTTTCCTAAATCATGCAGCAGAGGATAGTTTAATATTGCGTGACAAACGTTGCTCATACTATGTTTTGTTTTAGTCTACATTTGTCTGTACCTATATGCTGTTTATCACCCAAAATGTTCAAGTCTTTATCAATGCATTTTTATTGCGCCTGTGACATACACTTATATCGGATGACTTGACCAAAGGAACGAGATGCCTAAAATAGCTACATCAACCTCTAACAATTATTATATTTTATTTCAGTATGTGCACTTCCGTTATCTCTTTCACTTAGTACTTTTTCAATATAATTTCGTAAACTCTTATTTTTCTTTCTGCGATCGTTTCCCTAATCATTTAATTTGCAAAGAACTTTTTTAAGTTGCATCAGTATCAATTGGAACTGGAACAAAGGTTATTTTAAAAAAGCAGACTTAAATGTTTGCCTAAAGTAGTTAAAATTAATATGAAACTTAACGCAATAAATAATCAACATGTACAAATCTAACAGATACAATAAACCTCATCAAAAGTCATAATGCAAATATAGAAATAAAAGCAGAAGAAAACAAAAGTAGATACAATGCGTACAACAGATATATGTTCCAGAACTATGACAATTTAAATATTCTATGTTGATTCTGATGCGAAGACGAATTTTACACCGATAAAGATGCAACATTAAATGAGTTACGACTTTGAAAACGCTTATTTTTTCTTCTATTGAGTTTTATCAAAGGTCACAAAATGGCACAAGACCTGAAGGTATTAGTGAAGATGTCCTTGATATTTTTAATATTATCCAATGGTCGTAATTGTCAAACAACAACGAGAAATATCGTCACTGGTAAAGCACTAGATACATGATAGTCAATGAAAACATATCAAAGTATGTTTAGCTGCCTTTGAAGTAAGAGATAGAAGTGCAACAGAAAAGAGTTGAATCATTCAAAATGTATATCTGCGTCATTAAAGAGATCTGGAATGGTATTATCTGCTCTATTTTCTCCATGGGAATGTATGCATGATTACAAACTATTCCTATGCTGATAACTATTGCACAAAGTTTGGTTAAAAGAACAAATACGTTTAATGCAGATTTAATTAACAGTAATATCAGTATTTACATATTCATTACCTTTTAAAATTTTAATTGCCCTCAGCGTGGCAGTAAAGCGGATATGTTTCAATGTTATCGAACATGAACACAATCTAGATAGAGATTAGCACCACATAAACTAAACAAAAACATCTAGTGAAGTAATGTTTGATATCACCTAGTCATCATTCGGTATACTGGACACTTGCTAATCAATGTTGCCACAGTGTACATTATAACAGTTGTAGCAGCTGAAGCAACAGTAAAGATTTTATATTTCTCTTTGATTTGTTTATGGTCCATCTTTTCCAATTCTTTTACTCTGACGATATAACTGACATCAAAGACCGACCAGACATTTAATGTATACAATGACGGTCGCGCGCGTGTATGTTACACCCATCCGTGTACTCATTTACACTACAAATTACGAAAATGGCTCCGGCGATGTAGTCCAGGGATAGTTCAAGGAGCCCCAAAGGTGCTCGCGGGTCTGACCTCGCGAGCTGCACCTATTGCTAAAAACGTTCCAATGCGAGTCATTGTTAGTATCAAAGCGATGCTGCGGATCAAGGAACAATTCTGGAAGTGCAGGTGTTTCACTCGATTGATCACTGACTACGACGATGAACCACTCGGTCACTGTGGATATAAACAAAGGCGGTTGTGCTTCCATCCACGGCATGAATGCCTTCGCCGGTCAGTGAGGTGATAGACGAAACTGTTCAGTGATGTCGAGCCGAGTTAGCACAAGAGAATACCAATCGTATAATTGCAAGACTGCCAATGGGGAGATGACTACGTTTGTCTCACAAAAGATATTAGATGAAACCTATTATGCATGATGTTTCACTGTGTCAACATTCAAAGATGCCTCCGATACCGCGTTTCACACTGATGCGTCTGTGTTGGTAAATGGAAGCGTCCAATATTTTCAATATTATTCGTACCCATATGGGGTCTCCAGTTTAGATAAATCAAAATTACAAGTCCTTGACGTGTCTCGGTATTTTCTTCCGTACGCGGCGTTCTTGGAAATTGATGGAAAACATACAGGCTGACGAATGGTAGCATGGTTGGATTTGTCATGGCATGTCCATCTTCGCACTATATCTTATCGACGGCAAGGAAATCTAAGCATATTAGGACAACATCGATATTTCCACGACGACTCGCCAGACGCAGCGACGATTATGCGAGGTCCATTGGTCCATTGATTACGTTTGATAGATGGAGCCAACCATGTAAATTATATACAGTCGTTACGTAGGCGACCTCGAAATCGTAAAAGCAAGGCAGACGCAGATGTTGAAGATGTACATATTAACACCTATCCAAATTACGTCTTTTAATATACGCAGCGTGATTTAGGGCCGGCTATGAAATTAGTGGAGATCTTATCATGAACGTAAACTGCGTCCGACGGATGCGTGAATGTGAAAATCAGTGAACCATTAATGATGTCAATGTCGTGTCTGGCAACCGCATATTGTTACATGTTTATCGTAGACAGCACACAGCAGGAATAAACTCCGGAGCATTTACTGTAGCACTTAGCACACGTAAATATCGATGGGTTTCATCTCCATGACGACTTTAAACTTGCTGCTTATAGATACGGCTATTACTTTATCGTGTATCGTCTAAATACTGGGCGGCGCTTAATATTCTATTAACATTTGCTTCAGCTAAAATGCACGGGATTCAATACCTAGGTTAAACGGTTCCAAAGTTTGAAAGAATAAAGACGCAAGGGCTACATACTGAGATCAGTGCAACATTAACCGTCTTTTGGTACTTGTTTTTGATGACCACTAACATCATACATGGCGTATGACGTACGAAAGGATTTTGTGCAAGGCGTTGGTGGAGCTGAGGAACATGGTGTGTTGGATCAGCTGGGAGATGCTTACCAACATCGATGATGATTTTGTGCCACTGGTCGATTAATAACTGCACCAGGGTGACATTAACAGACTTTCGTATACACTCAAATATGATCTACACCAGTGCCGTATACAGAATGGCCACTTGAACCATGATGTTACAATACCAACATGGCGCCAGCTAGGAAACATCGCACGATCGCTAGAAAACATTCTTTAGCGGATTCTCCGTCAGGCTTGAAATCACCCAGGATTGTTTCAACAACGATATAGTGAAATTCGCCGTATCATCCACAGCAATCTAATTCTCCATCAATTATCAACCACAAACACAGACTAGGAAAATAAAGACATAGTAGAGTGATGTTCAACAAAAATGTATTTGTCCTCGTAGCAGTAGTTGGGCGAAAATGATCATTGACTGTACCAATTACGAGCGTAAGCAACATAGTTTTACGTGATTGTGTTGGCGATCCCCCGAAAAGTACATTGGCCGGAACCATAAATATAACAAGGGAAGTTATTTTCTTTGATCACATGGCAGAATATACCAGTGAAAAAATGCTTAGTTGGAAGTTCGTATGCTTTTGCAACCGGCTTTGATGATTATGGACAAGGCCAGCCTCGCCAGCAATTATACTAGTATGTCACGTTATTAAGGCCAGCCTGTCCAGCAATTATACTCGGCGACGACGATATTAATAGAGACTTATGTTAGATCCTCAAAGCTACCGACCACAAAAAAAAATCGAAGCGGAACAGCAGCTGCGAGTTGAAATCGCCAAGAAACCAGTTTTACTCACAAATTTTAAGCTATTTGTATACTATATGATCCTTATAGAAACAAATACGCGCCTTCTAAAGTAAGAAAGTAATATGAAAGTGGCATCTGTGTCA
The DNA here is from genome assembly GCA_016617855.1 of Megalonaias nervosa. Lineage (NCBI taxonomy): Eukaryota > Metazoa > Mollusca > Bivalvia > Unionida > Unionidae > Megalonaias > Megalonaias nervosa. The sequence goes on along the minus strand of JAECUM010015994.1, from coordinate 44,927 downwards.
TGCAGAAAATTTCAAATAGATGCCGCAGACATGTAGCATGATGTCCCACCCGGTCACATTATCCTGACACCGGGCCGACCAGTCCTAACACTAACCTCTTAATGCTGAGCGTCAAGCGAGGCAGCTGTTAGTACCATTTTTTAGAAGTCTTTGGTGCGACTCGGCCGGGGTTCGAACCCGCGACCTTCCGTATCCGAGGCGGACGCTCTAACCACTAGGCCACCGGAACAGTCCCTGATATAGATAAACACGAATCAGTCGCGTTCGTGTCAGTGAATAGTAGAGTAGGGTTTTAAATTTTTTAGGCAAGAAAGAATTAATATCTTTTCGAGGCAATGGAGTGGCCCTAAAAAGGGCCTTTGTCTTCTTTTTCTATTGTCTCCACTTCTTCCACCACGTTCTCACTTTTTCAATAATTCCTTTCTTCTTCTTCTTTTCTTCCTCTGGAATCCAGTCAGGATGTCCCAGAGCTCTAAACTTTTCCTGTACCTTCATCCAGTTCCTGTTCAGTTTCTCAAACTCTTCTTTTCTCTTTATGTTTTCTTTGTCCTTTCTTTCTTTTGTCCAGGTCTCTTTAATTTTTTTCACTTCTTCTTCCATTATGTTTTTCATCTTGTCTTTGACTTTCTTTAACTGGTCTAAGCCCCACTTGACAAAAGACCACTCTGTGCAATTAAATGTATCTTGCAAGAAGCTCTCACTTTGATGACAAGATCAAGGGCTTCCTTCAATGTCCCCACTCTTACATACTTAGGCTTTACGAATCCTCTTAATTTTTCCACCTCCTCTTCTATCATTCCGGCCACTTGATCCCTGGCTACTTTGAGGCTATTGACTTGACTGGTCACAAAGTCTTTCGAGACTGGATAGCTCCATTCTTTTTCAAGCCTTTCCACCACGTAGGCTGCATCCATCATCCAGAAATAACTATGCCTTAATTCATTAAACAAATTCATTTTTTGTTTTGAAGTTGTTGACTAGTCAACGTGGGCAGCCAGACTGACTAGCTTCCGCGTTATATACGTCAAGCACGGACGTGAACGAAAACATCCCTTACACTCACCTCATATAGGATATACTATCCTCACCAACGAACGAGAAAGCATAAACACACACATATATACTATCCTCACCAACGAACGAGCAAGCATAAAACACACATATATACTATCCTCACTAACGAACGAGCAAGCATAAAACACACAAATATACTATCCACACCAACGAAAGAGAACGCATAAAACACACACCTATTTACAATCCTCACCAAAGAACGAGCAAGCATAAAACACACAAATTTACTATCCTCACCAACGAACGAGCAAGCATAAAACACACACCTATTTACTATCCTCACCAACCAACTAGTAAGCATAAAACACACACCTATTTACTATTCTCACCAACGAATGAGTAAGCATAAAACACACAAATATACTAACCTCACCAACTAACGAGCAAGCATAAAACACACACCTATTTACTATCCTCACCAACGAACTAGCAAGCATAAAATACACACCTATCTACTATCCACACCAACGAAGGAAGAGAAGAAAAACACACACCCATATACTATCCACACCAACGAAGGAGAACGCATAAAACAAACACACCTATTTACTATCCACACCAACGAAGGAAGAGAAGAAACACACACAAACACACACACACACACACACACACACACACACACACACACACACACACACACACACACACACACACACACACACACACACACACACACACACACACACACACACACACAATCAGTAAAGGAGTGAGTGTTTAGAGTCAAACTACTCTACATTCACACGAATTGGCAAATTTAATAGTCTCTCTTTTCTAGAGATCTGGCTAGCCCCTGAGAAGGGCTGTTTTTGTCTTGAACTCCAATTGCACCTGGATAATGCTGGTACCTCCCAGGGCTGGCACCATACACACAACGACGACTCCAATCTTGCTCCCAATTGACACGTGTGGTTGGGATTGTAGAGGGGGCTTGACTGGCTTCACTCTCCCAATCTTCCGTCTCTGGGATAGTGAAGTCTTCCTCCCTTCTCCTATACCACAACCGTGGATGATGATGTTGTGCTGCTGGTAGTGGTTGTGGCTGTGGCTGTTGTTGTGGCTGTGGTTGTGGCTGTGGTTGAGGTGGTCGTACTGGTTGTTGTGTCCTCACCTCAGGTTTCACCTCACGCTGAGGTCTCATGAAGAGGTGAGGCAGGATCCTTTCCTCCTTCTCCTTTTCTTTCTTTTTTTTCTCCTCCTCTTCTATTCTTTCTTTCTCCGCTATGGCCTCCATAGCCAGTTCGTCTAAAAGACGCCTGGCATACTCCAGGTGCATTTGGAGCTCCAACAATTTGGCTAATCTGCTACTCATCTTCATTGAAGTTGACTAGTCCACAATGGTAGCCAGACTGACAATTGTGCCGCTTTATATTCCTGGAGCACGGACGTGAAGGAAAACATCCCCTAACACCAAAACTTACCATCACATGAAACTCGCAGACCTCAGAGAAGCACTCACGTTGACTTTTTTACTTTTTTACTTACAAACACAGACATGCACCATTTGACAAGACAGAGAAAACAAAGGGTGGATTTTTTTTTACTGACAAAGGAAACGAAGTGCTTATAGACACACTTCTATTTATTTTTCAAAATTTTAAAAGTTTTGGCAAATTGAATTAGTATGTCTTTTCTAGAGCATTGGGTAGCCCTGAAAAGGGCTGGGTTTTTTGTTAACGGGAGTAATGGCAATCTTTTTTTTTACTGTCTAAGATTGCGTCCCCTCCTGGCGGCAGGCTTTCCTATACGATACGGTCTTCTTCTGCAGAAAGAGAAAGATAATTCTTTGGTGTCCACACGGCAGTCCACAAAACCTCTGTCTAGTTCCTGCTGCTGCTGCTGTTGATGCTGCTGTTGTTCTTCTCTCTGCTTCTTCTGAAGTCTGTACTTCTCAGTCCATTCTTCTTGTTCTTCTTAATTTCCTCTCTGTAGACCTCTTATATTAGGTCTTGGGCTATAGCTAACATCCTGACATTCTCTATCTCTTCAGGTTTAGGTATCAGGTTTAGCCTGACACGATGTAAACTGACGTAAGCTTCGTTCAGCTGGGCTAGTCTGGAAGGCATGTTCATAGGTTGACGAGTCAACAGTGGATGGTCAGACTGGAGAACAACCCGCTTTATATGGTTCAAACGCCGATGCGATAGAAAACATCCCTACTCAGTTTTAGTGTCGGAACGCTATGATAGCGAATGTCATGGTGAGGGATAGAGAGAAAGTCAAAGAGCTTGTTATTGTTGTTGTAGGGTTTAACGCCATTTTTCAGCACAAGAGAGGCTATACATGGCGGCCAGTAGAGTTGGTGGAGGAAGAACCCTGGAAAACCCCGGGAAGAACCACCGACCAACGAGAAGCTACTGGCAGGCTTTCTCACGTGCCCACGTTAGCCGAGCCTGAGATGCGAACTCACGCAGACAGAGGTGAGATGGCAGTGATCCGTAACGGTGAGCGCTTTAAACCACTCGACCACTCGGGCCTAAGAGCATATATTTATTGTGTTTTTTTAAAAACAAACGACAGACACATTTTTTTCAAAACACAACACTTTTTATTCAATTAACAAGTAACAAGGCACAAGTAACAAGTAACATGAAACAAATTATTTTTGACAAGGTTAACAACGTTGTGAAATCATGTGAGATTTCCATTGATGGAAGTCATGAGGCCATTGATGTACACTACGTTTCCTAGCTAAAGACAAAAGATAACCATAATGGTCACAAAACCATCGATCTACTTTCTCATCGTTTCTAGAAGAATGACGATCAAAATAAATCACTAAATGTTCTAAAGGATATCCAAGACTGCGTTGATGAAGAAAATACACACAATATTGTCCACACATCATGGAATCTGTGCCTTCTAATTTCACATTATTGTATCGTGTCGTCTGCCATTTCTTCTCATAAAGTCAATGATACCGTCTTCCAAAGGGGGTAATCCACACGAATCAAAATATTCCACACAATTCTCTTGAGGGAAGTAGACGGCAACCCAGTGAGTTCCTGGAAGATGACTTTCGTCCGTGTTGATGACATAAACTTGATGGTCTTGAGGTTTGCGATGAGGTAGTTCATCTTTAGCGCACACGACAGGATTCCAAGAAGCAGTATACGAACTATTGTTCAAAAGGTAATAAAGTTCCCAGGTATCCATTTTTTGTTGTGTTGTGTTTTCTTCACAGGTGATGATAAGTCATCAATTCAATTCTGACTTTTTGCCTGAAACGATCTGACAAGTAAATGCCTATTAGCTCCGTCTTCGCACCCTGAGCCAAGAGAAATTCGATGCGACGGATCTCTAGAGCAGTCAATGGAGAACAGGAATGATCACGCAAGCCTTTATACCACTCATGAAACACTGCTTCTTCCGAGATGAGACCCCAAGCGTCGTCCAGATACTCGTCCAATTTTTCTTCTTGACTCATCATCAGACATTTATCGTGTTGAATTTGACTGGGGTGATCGTTTTGACATCCATAGCAATCTTTCTTGATCAATTCTGTAATTGTATTCGCCAGGTGTTTGGCAAAACAGGACACTAAATGTTGTTCTTGTTCTGGCCATCTGGACGTGACTACTACCTCGTCCTCTTTGTCTTGGTCTTGGGGTTCTGCTTTCACGCTATCCTCCCATTCCATGTCCAAAGATTCTCCACTGTTTAAAGAGGGATAGGAGTCTTCCATTGTGTCTAATGGTCTAGAATGACTTCTCTCAAACTGTTATTTCTATGGTATTATCGAATTCGGCATACATGATGACGTTGACCGTCTCGGTGAGAGCTTCTGCAAACTGAAGTTCCACACGCAGTTGACCGGATTTTATAGGGTGGAAATGTCCCTCGTCGCTGCCTTGGTCTGGAGTGAAATCAAAAGCCCACAAAGTGTAACCTCCGACATAATCTTCGTACGAAATACCGTTGACTGGTGTTGGTTCCTAGTTGTCCGGTAGCTTCGTACAGGGACAAGTACGATCTCAAGTAAATCTTCTGGGCAAAGTTAGGTTCGAAGGGTCTGGTGCACAAAGTCTTGCCATCGCGACTGATTTCGATCTTGGACACTCTGTAGTGCTTAAACTGGAAAGGCTTTAGATCGTGGGCTCCGTTGTGGGCTGCATTACTGACGATGCCAACGATTAAACGTTTGGGTAACTGTCCTTGGAACAGATGATCTTCGATCTTGGATCGGAGTCCAGCAGCAATGGTGAATGTTTTCACTTCTACACGTCGTATCGGATACTTGGCGGTCGATCTGCTCAATGTGTGACTGATGTCGTTTCCCGCTTTAGGTAACACTTCTACGCGGCGGACCTAAAGTCAGGCTTCTTGGATGATGGTTTTGTACTCGTTGGCATGAGCCATCAAATGGAAAGAGACACTTCTGCGATTGAGTCTCAGGCGAATATCCACTCCATTCAGCAAATACTTGTCTTGCAACCACATGTCCAAATGCAAACGGTCCATCAGTTCTAAATTACGACCTTGCAGGATTTTCCTTCGACGGTTGTTAAAACCCACATTGTGAAGATTGTCATCGGCTGCCAGGGCTGTGTTGTTAAACGTGTTTTCACCTGCAGTGTCAGGTTTCCATACCACGCAAGCATCCAGATGAGTGTTGTTGGCCTCTTTTCCGTACGTCAAGAAATTTTCTAGGTACGCTCGGTAAGGGTAAGTATCCATACTGCTGCTGACCAGTTTGTTATTCAAGTACAAATCCTCTTCGCTGAACAAGGAATGCATGCAATTGTTGACGGGAGCTACTCTGGCATCGGCTCCCAGATTGGCGTTGTCGGTTTTGATCACCTTCAGTTTCAGATACAAGTAACTGCTATTCAGATCGATGTAATCTTCCGGCTGTCCTTTCATTTCAAACTCGATGGGAGCTGAATCCGTCAAAGAGGAGACGGAAGGAAATTCGACCCATTGGGATTCTTGCATCGTCATCATGGTGGGTGGCATGGCAAACAGATCCAGTTCCGACTTGGAACAAGCACAAGACTCTCGGTGCATCATTTTCTCTGATTTAATAATCAAAAACGTCTAACTCTCGGACAGTTTTTCTTTTCTTAGACTTTCTAGCTCTAGGGGTGTGAAATCCTCTCAAGGGGTGTTTTCGTCGTCTTTTTCTGCCTTGTCCTTGCTGTGGCGTCAGGGAAGCAGGAATGTCTGACTCGGCATCGAACAGGGCATTTATAGGAGTTTTTTGCCGACCCAAAAGGTCTTTGCCCCTTTGAAGCAAGACATTTTTGCCTGCTCTCAAGAAAGCTTCTTTGGGGTTTTGTTTGTCAATGATGACATTTTAGAGAAATTCTTTAACTTGCGTCAACGCGGCATCTTTTAAGGCGTGCAATCCACGTGTCACCATCGGTTTCAAAACTGGAACTACTGTACGAAAGGCCGATTTGAGCATATCACCTAAACCATGTCCTCGCTGTCGAGCGACTCTTTGGTACACAGGATACATGACTGACAAAAAGGTAGAGTAATCGTTTTCAAAAATGGAGTTTCACTGTGACTTTCCCTTTGGTGAATGAAATATTTTGTCCCAGATCTCCTTTTATAGTAACGTTGACAGTGTCGAAATATGACTAACTGACGGGCAAATAGTGAGGATGTACAAATTCGCGGTGAACGTGATAGGTGTTTCCACCTTATTCGTCAGCAGCCGTGGCAGAATCCACTTTGAAAGGAATGACACGCAGTAACAGTACGGAGGTGTGTCCCACTACGTTGTACTCCACCACATCGGAGTACACAAACATCAAATTCAGTCCTTGGTTCATTTCTACAGGGAATCGAAAATGTTTCGCAAAAGTTACCGGTCATGGCTGGTATTTCGTTTTTCATCTTGATCAGCTTGTGGTCTCCACCTAAAATATCATACAATTCAGGACAAAATGTAATGGCCAATACTTTGTCCTCTGAAAATTTCATCATTAGACGACGAGCTATTTTGTAGTATTCGAGGGTGATACTTTTTCTGGTTCTCTCCAAGGCTTTGGCAAACACGGCATTGAATTTGGTAGAAATCGTGTTCACCAAATGTTGACCACTAAATTAATGACCTGCAGGAATGGTCAACAGATAGGTGAATCGTTTAGTTTTGAGGTCTTGTGATTTCATAGAGTCAGCTACACTGCACTTTCATCCAAGACTTGTTGCACTTGTTCGTCATAAACTTCTACCGTAAAAGTGTTTTTATTTTCGATGATCTTTTTGATTTGTGTAGGGTGAATTATTTTCACTAAAGCCACTTCCTAACGGGCTTCGTGATCCAATTGGATGGCCTGAGGTAATCTGGCTGTGTAACAGCACAAGGTATTATTGGGAAACACCTCCATGTAACTATCACTGCGTAACGTTAAGTAAAATTGGTTGTTCATAATTCCACAGTTCTAGTGTCCAAGGAGTTACTGGAAGTCAGAGGAGTGTCTAAAAGGGGATGGTTAGGGTGACTGTTGGGAGGGGGACTAACGTTGGACACAAGACTCCCGTTGTTGTTTCCGTTGGAGAAATATTTCAAAGACGGATTGGGAAGAAGGTAACCAATGCAACTGCTGAGTAAAATGGTCCACAATTGTTTGTCTCCTTGTTGCAAACTCAAATTGGCAATGGCAGCACCGATGACACAATACACCACAAAGATTTGGCAGAAAAAGACGATTTGCGTTTTAGGCACACTTTCTCCACACCAAACCCACAATGGTTGCTTTTGTAGATCTTGGAGAGAAGAAATGGGGGAAGGAGTGGTCACTGTAGTAACTGAGGCTGTGTTGAAGGGCATGATGATCACTTCTTTTCATAGTCAATGAGTTGCGAAGCGTCGATCCAAGAGTCAAAACGTGGAGGATATCCTTTCCAACGCACTTTGACTTCTTTGACACGTCCTTTTCCCACTTTATGAGTTCTTCGATCGAGAATGCTTTCGATCTCGTACACGTCGTCTTCTCTTTTTGGTTACACGTTGTAACTCGGGCAAGTAAAATGTTCCTTTTAACACTTCCCCGTTCATGTCTTCCAATTTATAGACGGGAGGATGACGGCCATGCACACGTTCGGTGACACGAAACAATTCAGTAGTCCAGTTTGGTAAGTAACCTTTGGCGAAAGTGCGTTTGGCTTTGCCAATGCGTACCCAATCTCCTGATGCCAACACTCCACCTTTTGTTGGGGACAGGCACTGTCGGGGACGTTCCAAACAGACGCTCGAGGACGGTCACTTCGTTGTCGGGAGTCACTTCTTGGGGGGCACGACCGATGCTCCGATGGTAAGATTGGTTGTACGATTGGACGAGGTGTGGCAAGACGTCGATGTACTTGAGAGTGTGTTGATGCGTAAAATATTTCCACATGCGTTCTTTCAAGGTGCGTTGAAAACGTTCCACGATGCTAGCTTTGGTTTCGGGATTCTCGGTGGTGGAAAAATGAATGTCACGTTTCTTCAATTCTTTTTGGAAAGCTTAGTGTAGACGTTCGGTACTTTTGTCAGTTTGCCATCGAAAAGGGTGACGCCCACATTGTTTCAACACCAGTTGCAGGGCTCGCACTAACTCACTGCTCGATTTTGAAGTCAATGGTACGACCTAAGCAAATTTGGAAAAGACGTCGATGACACAAAATAAATATTTGTAGCCACTATTGTAGGTGGCCAAATGAGAGACATCGGCTAAATCGGCTTGCCATTGGTGATCGATACCCTATACTTGGGTGCGACTTCTGGAAAATTTTCGTCGAATGGGTTTGTGTAAGGTGTACGTGGCTTGTTCTTGTAACCATCGTTGCACATGGGGTAAACGGATACTTTTCAGTCGAGTTTTGGCAGCACGATACAATTTCTGAACTCCTCCGTAACCTTCGGGATGGACTGGATCGTATTAAATGCTGGCTAACACCTTCTCCATTTATTAATAAGTGATCCACTCTTCACTGATGCTACTCTTGTTTTTCTTTGGTATTTTCTTGGTTTGTAATGCTTTTGCGTGTCCGACGAGCAATAGGTGTTGAGGAGGACGGTGTTTGAACAGGGGTAATCAGTTCTTGTTTCACTTCTGTCTTGGCTTTCGTTTTCTCTTCTGAGGAAGAAGGAGTAGCCATCATCTTTTTAATCCAACCAATTCTGCATGTAGGTGGTGTTGTTAACTTGCATACTTTTTCTGGTGGAGTTTGAAACTCTTCTTCTTTTTCTGTCTTGATCACTGGGACTAGTGGTGGTGGACTTTCTGTCTTGACCACTGGAGGTGGTAGCGGTGTGGATGAACTTTTCATCAAGGCCTTAAAATCTTTCAGAGTGGGTTGAGTTGTTTCGTCTAAAGCTTTCTGGTGAAAGAGTTGCAGTCGTTGCAACAATTGACCGTACCGTTGCGATTTTTCCGTTTCTGACAAATCGCTGCGATCCATTAACGATTGCAGTTCGTGCTGTAACTGAGACATTTCGATCAAATGAGGATTGGGAGATAAATGTGGGGTTCGTTGTTCTTACCAACGATGGTATTCCATCCATCGTTTGTAAGGCACTAAAGCAAGTTTTCGCCCTTCCATCGGATTTCAAGGATCACGTCTGAGATCTTGTGACTCCAAAGGTCCCTTGTATCTTCTTGGTCCTTTTTATCTTCATCCTCCCAGGATGTTTCCCAATACTCCTTTCAGCAAGGGTCCTCCTATTGTTCCCATTACTCCTTTCAGCAACACAGGCAAAAAGGGTAAAATTCCTCCGCGTTGCACCAACATCTTTTTCTTTTGACCAATGGGTATTTTCTTTTGGACCATTTGGCGAAGAACGTGTCGATGTTTGGCTAAGCATTCTTTCTGGTGTTTAGACAAAGGTATTGTGTCTTTCAAGACATTCAGACAATATTCGCACACGGTATCGATGACGTCTTTGGAGGCAGTTTGAATGAGTTTTTATTCGCATGGGTGGAGGAGCTTTGGACAGGACGGACAACGTGTCCCAATGTTTGGCTAAACGAGGTGGCAGTCCTTTCCTTTTCTTTCCTTTGGGGGTAGAAGAGGAATGTCTTTTTTGGGGTGACATCTTTCTCGGTGGGTTCGTTGGTTCCGTGGCACACAGCAAAAAATACACTAACGTCGATTACTTGTCACACGGTCTTTTATCCTTTTATGTGGGACTATCGCTTCGTCATAAAGGTAACAATGTGTTTTCCAAAATCGCCAAAGAATCCTCCTCTTTGGCGGCTCCTCTTTTTCTTTGGACGAGTGTGCCTTTTCTGGGGGTGACGTCTATGTTTGACTAAGCGGTTTTTCGGATGACGAAACTGTATTTTTCTTTTTCCTTTCTGGACAGAAGAACGACAATGAGGAGACATCTTTTGGTGCACAACATACACTGAAGTCCATGACTCGACATGCATCCTTTTATCTTTTTGGTTTCTTTAGGAAGTTAGAGAACGCGTTCTCTAACTTTGCGGCGTGATTATCTACTAACTTATCCATATTAATGTAAAATCCTCCCCTTTGGTGGCTTCTCCTTTTATTCTTTGGACAAGTGTGTCTTTTCAGAGGGTGACGTCGATGTTTGGCTAAGCGCTTTTTAGGATGACGTGACTGTCTTTTTCGTTTTCTTTTTCCTTTTTCGCCCGAAGAAGGAACACGATGGTAACGGTGTGCACGTCTTGGAGGGGACATCTTTGGGCGTGCAGCAGCACAAAAAACACTGATCCGTATTGTTTGCCTCAGGTCTTTTTTATACTGGAATGCGTCGCCACTGATTGTCTTTATGTCGTATCAACTTGATGACAGGCAACACACGTCGTGGAGGAGTTCGCAACGGACTAAATCGGGACAGTTCTTGCTTGGACAAATCCAGTAAACTCTGTAACACACCAGTTCTCTCTTGGACTTTGATTTTGGGGGCAGGTACTTTGTGAGCAGCGGCCACTGCCGCTAAAGAGGAAGAGGGTGTCACCACTGGAGGAGAAGTTTTTGGAGACACTCTCTTGTGGGTAGAAGCTGTTTTCTGTGGACTTTTCTTTTTCTTTTTCTGAGGCTGTGACCTGGTCTTGACACCGTTGCTCTTTTTCTTTTTCTTCTGGGTATGTTTGGGCGTGGCTTTTTTTTTGGGAAGAACTTTGGGAGCATTAGGATCCCATTTTAAGAGGGAATGAATGATGACACCTAGAGAACCGCTACTTCCAGGTTTCAAAATGATTTGCTTTTTGGTTTGAGTGTCAATGCGATGATCGGATAACTGTGTCAAGGCTACTTTGTTTCTCTCGTAAAAATGTTTGGTTTGTTGTGGAATCTGAATGATGCCTTGCAGTAATTGACGTGCTGTCACCGTAAACCATCGTAAAACTTCTTTGAGACTAGCTTCTAAGACACGAGCACTTATTTGTGGATTTTTTTCGCGACTGATACCGTACAAGGCACGAATCAATTTAATGGGAAGATGAGACTGAAGGGATGTCATGTTGACGATGTGTGAGACAGGGTCAAAGTGACCTAGGTTTTTATAGATTTTTTTTTTGGTGATTGTGATTAAGTCGACGACGGGGACGTGTACACGACAGGCCATCCGTCTTGGCACCAGTGGTGAAACAGATGGGTACGAAATCGCAAATAATCGGGAGTGTTGGGTTTTAAATCCACGAGTAAATAAGCGTGTGGGGTTTGAGTGGCATCGTCGTACGCATTTGTCAGCCAAGGCGTCCCTAACTATTTGGCTAAGACTTGTACTTGCGATTTATCTTTAGGGCTTTTAAACAACACCACGTAATGAGCATTGAGACTGATGGTACGATGGGCTTTACTTTGTCGAAACAAATTTTGGATGATGTAAATGACACTGGCATTACGATGATGCCCTTTGCGCGTAAACCAGAGTTTAATTTCTTCTTCGTCTTCTCCTAACATGTCGTCAAAGATAACCAAATGGGTTTGACTAGGGTCAGACACGATCCCGTTCGTCTTCGCCAGGAATGCCTTCCACAAAGACGATGGAATCGCCTTGACTTTCTCGCAGAAGGCTGTACGCCGATTGCCACTCTTTGTAACATCACACGATGCGTTGAGAAGGACTATCGATCAAATGATGTTTTTGTTCGATCAAACGTTTGACAAATTCGGTTTTGCCTGAACCGCTCGGTCCGGCAATGAGCATGTTAAAGGGATGACGAAGATACAAGGCCTCCCAACTAGTCCGATCTACGTGTTCGTCAATGACTTTGACAGCGGAGGAAAAGGGAGCAGAGACAGTAGAGGTAGCCATAGTAGTGTAAGAAATGTCACTCTTTTGACACGATGACAGACAAGACAAGAGTTTTTATACTTTTTTTCAGGACACGTTTATTGTCATCTTTAATGGTGAACAACACGAAAGACAAAAATACATAAAAGCCAAATGGTTAAGTACATGAATATAAGTCACATCAAAATGATCATAGTGGAATATAAACAAGGCTCTGTACAACATTTGTGGTGATCAAGAGGTGGAATTGTAGGGACAGTGTGTAATGTTCTGAGAGTCTCTACACTCCTTGGCACAGTCACACAAGTGTCTTCCCGGAATGGTCTTTCGGGGATGTCGATAACTGTCCTGTCCTGTCATGAAGGGAGTGGTTCTTCTGGGAGTGGTAGTCCGTTTTTATACCTCTTTATGTCGGAGGCAATAAATGTACTTTCTGCAATGAGATGATCGTCCTCCAGTGGCAAATCTAAATTGTTTAGTCACTAACTTGCACATCACACACCGTTCAGAAGTGTCCTCTTGAACTAAGTTTACGTTGTGCAAAAGATTTTGGTAACCCTCTAACTCTTCTTCTCATTCGTTGGTGTGGAGAGTAAATAGGTGTATGTTTTATGCGCTCGCGTTCGTTGGTGTGGATAGTATATAGGTGTGTTTTATGGATTCTCGTTCGTTGGTGTGGCTAGTATATAGGTGTGTGTTTTATGCTTTCGCGTTCGTTGGTGTGGATAGTATATAGGTGTGTGTTTTATGCATTCTCGTCCGTTGGTGTGGATAGTAAATAGGTGTATGGTTATGCTTTCGCGTTCGTTGGTGAGGATAGTAAATAGGTGTGTGTTTTATGCCTTCGCGTCCGTTGGTGTGGATAGTATATAGGTGTATGTTTAATGAGTTCTCGTACGTTGGTGAGGATAGTAAATAGGTGTATGTTTATGCTTTCGCGTACGTTGGTGAGGATAGTAAATAGGTGTGTGTTTTATGCTTTCGCGTTCGTTGGTGAGGATAGTAAATAGGTGTGTGTTTTATGCTTTCGCGTTCGTTGGTGTGGACAGTATATGGGTGTGTGTTTTATGCATTCTCGTACGTTGGTGTGGATAGTAGGTATGGTGTGTTTTTATGCTTTCTCGTTCGTTGGTGTGGATAGTAAATAGGTGTATGTTTATGCTTTCGCGTACGTTGGTGAGGATAGTAAATAGGTGTGGGTTTTATGCTTTTGCGTCCGTTGGTGTGGATAGTATATAGGTGTGTCTTTTATGCATTCTCGTAGGTTGGTGTGGATAGTAGGTATGGTGTGTTTTATGCTTTCGCGTCCGTTGTTGTGGATAGTAAATAGGTGTATGTTTTATGCTTTCGCGTCCGTTGGTGTGGATAGTAAGTAGGTGTGTGTTTTATGCATTCTCGTAAGTTGGTGTGGATAGTAGATATTGGTTTTCTCCTTCTCCTTTTTTTTTGCGTGTATTGGTCTTTGTCCCTATAAAACTTCCTTTATCCATATTAAAATCAATTCACCTACCTACCTACCTACCTACAGTATCGCGTATTCAGGTCAGCCAGTTCAGTGACGTCACTGAAGCTAGAAATTTTGAGGCTACAAATATAGACTTGGGTTTTTCCAATGGGAATTTACACAGTATCGCGTATTCAGGTCAACCAGTTCAGTGACGTCACTGAAGCTTGAAATGTTGAGGCTATAAATATAGACTTGGGTTTTCCACAGGTTGTAGCTATAATTAGATGAAAGGATGAGAAAAAGAAGAAAATGTACTGTAGAAGATGAGGTGCTGGTGGAGATGAAGAAGGGAGGAAAGCAGAAGAAAGCTAAACGACCCCATTCAGGGCCACTCATATGTCTCGAAAAGATGTCTACTCTCTCTTGCCTAAAAAATTTTTAGTTGTTGTATAATTTATGTGTAATGGGTCAATCCATTGCCTCAAAAAGATTTACTCTTTCTTGCCTAAAATTTTTTTTAGTTGTTGTATAATTTATGTTTAACTCACAAAAACATTATTCTCTGTTGCAAATGTCCAGTACCGTGACGTCACCCTACCTGTTCCATTCCTATTGTTCCCATACAAAATTCCCATTGACGCTATAGTGTCCCAGAGTGTGCCATTTGACGCTATATATCTTGACGTTATTGTACAAAGTAGGGTCCAGTAATGCTAATTCCCTTTGACGCTATAAATCTTGACGCTATAGTAGAAAAAGAAGGGTCCCGTAATGCTAATTCCCATTGTGGCTATAGTATCGCTTATTTTAGTTTTTTATTTACAATTTTTTCAGTTTCAACTAAAGTCGGTATGAGTTTAAATAATTTCAGTACTACTTTAAGTTTTGGTAACATTTTTAAAATTTATCTATGGATTATTTTCAGTCTCCGCTAAAGTCCGGTGCAATTTCAGAATTTAGTGCTACACTTTGTCTTTGTCATTTCTGACAACCAAAACATCTGGCTAGTTATCAGTTTCCATTCAAGTCCGCTAAATTTTTCGGAAATTTAGTGCAATATTTTAAGTCACGGCAATCTGAATACAATCTTCCAGAGTTTTTTTCAGTCTCCACTAGAGTTTGGGACATTTTGGTAATCTTAGTACTACTTTTAGACTAAACAAATATAATTTAATCTTCAGGGACATGTTTAGTCTCCGTTAAATTCTGGGACAATTTCGTAATTTTAGCGTTACTTTTAGTCACATCCATTTTGGCGTTAGTCTTTTCCTTGATTATAATTATTTATTGCATCATTATAATTATGCAAATTTATGAACACCGTCAACATAATTTCAGGTCTAGGTAATGCTTTATATATAAATCTCGGGCTTGTATTAGTATATGTCTGTCTCAGTCTCTACACACTTTGTATAGAAATGAAACAGGTGGCATGGCATCACGGTACTTGCTACATTGTTGCAAGTGTCCAGTACCTTGACGTCATGCCACCTGTGCCATTCCTCTTGTCCCTATAAAAAATTCCCATTGTCGCTATACAGTCCCAGGGTGTGCTAGTCACTATACAAAATTCCCATTGGAGCCATATGGTCCCAGGCTGATTTTCTGGGCCTATAAGTCGTGGAGCCATATGGTCCCGGGGGGTGGGTGGGTCTGCAATGTATTTTCCCATTGGGGCTATTCTATCCCACTACACTACTCACACACATACACGCAAGTACGTGTTTTGTTCTAAGTCGAAAGTTTGGATAGCTGGAACCATACCTTATCCATGGTAGATTTGTTCGGTTACTAGGCACCGGGCTTGTGTTTGATAAAAGAACATTGTTTAAAAAGGATATTTACAAACTGCATGCAAATATAGCTAGCATTTACCCTTGAGCAAAGGTATTTGATTTGATTATCGGTGGCTTTAAGTATTCATAATCCATCTCAGGCATTTCTCTAAGTTTGTTTTTGACTTCGGAAAAGGCTCAAACTTGACCAGTTTTCTAACCGTTCAGGATATCGGTCATCGCTGTTACACTAACCATAACTACACCTCTTTACCATTTTTAAATCTAACTGTCTCATACAAAAGTTTACACTAATGAGTAACGCAGTACAGAAGAAAATATCACTAACTTTGTTTGCTTAGACAACAGATAGAGCGTATCTTGTCTAAGGTAATGGCGAACGGTGTGAGAATGCGTGGGATTCCCAGTTTGATTAGGTAATTCGCAGCTGTCAATCAAAGTTTGCGAGGAGGTCAGGATGAAAGTGAACGTTGCTATCAAGATAGCAGCAAAAATTCTGACATCCAAATGCGGACCAGACCCTCTTAGCACGTGTGTTGTCCTTGGCGGAAATTAATATTACTGTAATAATAATAATAATAATAATAATAATAATAATAATAATAATAATAATAATTAGAAACTCTAAGCGCTTTACAATAGTAGATAAATGATAAAACATATAATACGACAAGATTACGGAAACAAGCATGAAACTGCAAAGTTTGTTTTCAATTCCTGTTATCAAGTACTGCCTGTACACATTTCCTGTCTTTATCCAAAACGTGTTTCATATTCAACTCATTTATTTCCGAGTCGCGTCGCCTGGGAATGAAATAAAAAATAACAATAAAATAACGTTTGTTCTGATTAATAACACTCAAGCCGATTTATGGTGAATGGATAATAGTGACTCGTGCTAAATGTCACCGAGATCAAACCTAATTATCCGTGCCTTTGACAAAGTATATTTCATCCCTAATTGGAAAATTGCTTCAAATCGTTTCTAGAGTATGTATGTATGTATGTATGTATGTATGCATGTATGTATGTATATATGTATGTATGTATGTATGTATGTAAAGAAAGTGAAAAACAATAATGGTTCATATCTAGGTGTTTGCGATAACATGCTGAAGTAATTCTTGCATATACATTTTTAATGTACGCTGCCAAACTAATTCACTTTTTAATTTTTTGTGCGTTGTTATTAAATCAATAGTTGTGCGTGTCGTTAGTCTTGACCTTTCGTCACCCGTCTATCATGCTGATCAATTAACTATTCAACGAGCGTTAATTAGATACACCTACAGACATTGCTTACGTCTGACATTTTCCTCCGACAAGCTGCTTGTGGTAATAATGAATTGATTATAAGTATTTCCAAATTTTGCAATGATTTGTTGATTTCTCAATCGATAAGGGTGAAAAGAGGTCAGCGGGAGCCTTGTAATTCTGACAGTCGATATCCAGATCGTCTATATGGTAGAATTAGTTATTCCTTTCCCGAAACGTTAGACGAAACTTCGACGGATAAAGACTTGTATTCGCTTGTACGATCAGATGAATATTAAAAAAACAATCGATGGCAATTACAACAAGTTTGTTTGCATAAAAGTATGTAGATTTGCATGTTCCATTGATAGCTTGAAGAAAGAAAAAAGAAATTGATATTGAAAATTAGACGTAAAAAATAAACTTTTCTAGAGTATGGGTGGAGAACCCCCTTATTTTCGGGCTTTAATATATATTATTTGTCTTGTACAGGAATCACTGAGTCCCATAATGCATTATTTTAAAGTTTGAAAATTTGCACTGTAGTGTTGGCTTATTCCAAAAATGCTGATTTAGTGTCTCGATCTTTCAGACACTTGTGCGACTCTTTCCTTTCTTACCTGGCTGAAGGAGGGTGGAGATTAACAAAATGTAATTAATGAAAAAGAAATACAAAAAACAATGGTATGAGATAATTATCTTCTGATATATTAAACATGCATTTACATGTTTTCATTAATATATATTGATAACAATTCCATCTGTCGAACATAGTAGAACATTTAAGTTCATATGTACAACATTATACTTCTAAACAGCAATTATTTACGATTTTTTAATTCATTTACTTCCAAGGCAACATACACATAAGCCAAGCAAAGTTATTAAGGATAAAACATTATCATCTTTTGTCAAGAATTTTCGAAAGGAATTTTCTCTCTAATTATATTTATAAAGTTAGACATTGTTGTTGCTTTGCATCACAAATATGTTCTTATTGGTGCAAATTAATATTATGAAAATAACTATTCAACTTTTACTTTCAATCAAATTCATAACATTTTGTGCACAGACATTCTGATCCTACACTTGATCATATCATAAACATGTTCTTCTCAAGAGTCAATATCATGGGTTACTTCCTTTACATTCCTTAAGGAGAAAGAAGCCTGTTAAAAGATAAACCAAGTACAGTTTATACGAAAAAGAATTATTGTAACTGTGACGAATTTCTTTCAAAGATACGCATATCTTGCGCATAATAAATGGTCGAAGACATTTTGATGATATACACATATTTACAAAGTTGAATGCATATATTATAAACAAATGGTGAGATCTTTATTCTTTAAGCATATATTGCAAGTTTGCTTCAAAATCAGATCAGAATAATGGTCTCCAGGGTGGTAAAAACGCAACCAATAATATGCAAAATCGCTTTATACTGTCAATGAAAGATTACTAAAAGTAAATCAACACCTTTCTTACATTGCAAAATAAACAAACCGCATACAGTGCAGTTGGATAATTTGTTAACATTTGTCAAATAGCATTTCAGGTAAAACGATGTCTCAATGGAACTATAAGACGAATCCCTTGTCACCAGAGTGTATTATCACGAGTACCGTGAAATGACAGCGCTGGCTATTCCATTTCCAAGTTATACCTGAAAGGTTGGCGTGTCACTAGTGTGTATCTTCATGTGGGTCGTCAATTTAGTCACTGGCTTTACTGTTTACCACATCTATCAGGCTTGCCTCCAGTGTGAATCTTGATATATCTAGCCAAGTAATATTTAGGTTTAAAACATTTCCCTCATAGGTCACATCTGAAGGGGTCGTCACCAGTGTGTATCCTCGTGCACTATCAAATGGTATCTCCGGCTAAACAATTTCTTGCATAGAACACATCTAAAGTTTTTTTTTATTTTCCTCACCTCTGTGTTTCATCGTGTGCACTATCAGACTGTCTCTCCGGCTAAACATCTTACCGCAACTGTTGCATTTGAAGGGTGTGTCACCAGTCTTGGAATTTTTAAAGAAGTTCGAGTTGCGGGAAAATAATTGCCCACATATTTCACATCTGAATAATTTCTCGCCAGGATGCACCATCACGGGTCTTAACCCATGTGATGATCGGCTGAACAATTTCCCAAATAAATCATATTTATAATGAGATGTTGGTTTATCGCCAGTGTGTCTTCATGTGGGTCGACAACTGAAATCTCAGGCCATACTGTTTCCCACATATATCACATCTGAAGGGCTTCCCTCCTGAATGAATCTTGATATGTCTAAACAAGTCCGATCTACGCTTGAAACATTTCCCACATATTTCGCATTGAAGGGTTTCTCATCCGTGTGCACAATCGTGTGTTTTAATAAATGCGTACTCCTGCTAAACATTTTCTTGCATATTTCACATTTAAAAGGTTTCTCACCTGTATGTATTCTCATGTGCACTATCCAACTGTTTATATGGCTAAATAATTTACCGCAGGTATCACGTTTGATGTGTGTGCCATCAGTGTTTAACTTTATGTGTCTCACCAAATTACAGCGATGACCAAACAACTTTCCACAGGTGTCACATTCGAAGGGTGTGTCAGACGTGTGAGTCTTGGAATGTCTAAATAAGTCCCAGTTACGGGAAAAAGATGTTCCACATAATTCACAGTTGAATGGATTTTTGCCAGTATGCACCTTCATGTGTCTTGACGCAGCCGATACTCGGCTGAATAATTTCCCACATAAATCACATTAGAATGGTTTCTTGCCAATGTGCACCACTACGTGGCTTTCCAGATGAGAAATCTGACTGAATGAATTTTGGCATGTATCACATTTGAAAAGTTTGTCATTAGTGTGCAATATCATTTGCATTTCCATTTTAGACAGCTATACAATTATGTATTGTAAATTTACGTAGAATGCTTTTTGTTCTACGCCAAAAAATGAATTGACGTGTGAAACTAGGAAAACAACAAATTTATACTCCAATAAGATTACAGTTTACCATTCTAACTAAGTCACGTGATCAGCGAGGAACGGTTTAAAACGGGAAAATGATTGGACCAATTAATTACCTAGGAAACACATCACTGGTAATGAGCCATTTTAGAACTACTGAGCCTTGTTCAAAATGACACAATTAGCTACATCCTTAATTAAAATAAAGAACGACACGCAAAACATTTATTTTAAATAACGACAAACACACTATTTAAGAAGATAATGTATTAATGTTTATTGATAAACACCGTGTAATAAATCATCCGAAATGCCTTATTGTTGTGTTAATATCAAACTACTGTGGAATATTTGCCCCGAGGAAAAACCCGGATGGTGAGTATGCTGAATAAATATTCACAAGTGCAATAACTTTCTTTTGTCGAAATATTTTGAACAAAACATTCACAAATAGATATAACGTTCACTGATTATCCGGAATGATATGACGAAAATTAAATAAGATGGTTTCTTTTATTTTTCTGGGTAGCACATTCTGTAGTGTTGTAATAATAATAACAATAATAGTGTTTATTTGTAATAGAGGCCACTGGCCCATGATACATATCCATATATCATGCTGATGTTTCAGTGCGTAACAAAATATCGTATCTATCGGATGTGATATCCATGAAAGTAATCATTGTTGCATTTTTCGAATTGGATGAGATACACGTATATATCAGACAGTAACCACACAAAGGAATTTAAGGAGAACCCTAAAACCTGCATGGAGGAAGTTGTGTAATATTGATCTCAAGTCTTGTGTAGCAGGAGTCGGTGATAAAACGTTTTCTCAAAAGCTTAAGGCTTTTATAGTAAATATTGCTAAATTGGTCATCAAATTTTACTAGTTTCATTTTTATAAAAAAAACCACGCGAAGTTACACACTGATGGCACACCCTTCAGATGTGATACATGTGGGAAACAGTGTGGTCGGCGTACTTGTTTGGACATTTCGAAATTAACACTGATGACGCACTTTTCAAATTCGACGCGTCCGGTAAATTGTTTAACCCGATAGGGCAGAGGAGGACACACAGTGGTGAAAGAAAACCCTAAAAGCCTTTAGATGTGATAAATGGAGAAATTGTTTAGCCGGAGATACCATTTGATAGTGCACACTAGGATACACACTGGTGACAAACCCTTCAAATGTGATATAGGTGGAAATTGTTTTAAAGATAAATATTACTTGTCCAGACCTATCAAGACTCGCACTGGAGACAAGCTCTTAAAATGTGATAGATGACAGAATTGTCGACCCACATGGAGATAGATACACACTGGTGAAACGCCAACTTTTCAGGTATAAATTGGAAATGGATTAGCCAGCGCTGTCATTTCACAGTACTCTCGATAATATACTCTGGTGATAAGGGCTTCACCTTAGAATCGGGTTTGACATAGACATCGTTTTACCTGAAATGCGATTTGACGAATTATACGAAAACAAACAACGGTAACAAATTATGCAAATGCACTATATGTAGTTTATTACTTTTGCAATGTAAGAAAATGTTGATTTACTCTCAGTACTCTTTCACATAGTATGAGGCGATCTTGCATATCATTGGCTGTGTTTTTACCACCATGGAGACTATAATTCTGATATGATTTTCATTCAAACTTGCAATAACGCTCTCAGGATTTCGTGTAATATGTGCATACAACTTTGTAAATATGTGTTTGTCATTAAAATTTCTTTGGCCTTTTATTATGAGCAAGATATGCGTATCCATTAAAGAAATTTATCACAGTCAAAATAATTCTTTTTCGTATATATTTAGTATCTATCTATCTCCGTCAGTCCGTCAGTGTGTCTGTCTGTCTCTCTGTCTGTCTAGGAACAAAAATGACATTTTTGTCTTGGTTAACACAGTATAGTATGAGGGTAATCGTGCGTGCAACTCGTCACGCAACAACTTGCCTGCTCTGCCACAGAACACCGGTGTGCAACAACATACACATTTTAGAGTTAAAGAAACTTTTATAGCTATATTATTAAGTTTTAAAAGGAAGACTTTGGCAATATCTTCATCAGTTGAAGCAACATATTTTCCCAATAACTGTGAAAAATAGTAGTAATTATCTGTCTAATCAACACTATTGTCGTTTCGTGTTTGCTCCCCATTTAAACATCCGATTGTCACGTGACCGAATAACTTAGTTAACTGTAACTCTTAATTTTTGTCTCCCCTGTTTTATTTTCCACCAAAATATGCTTTCCATGTACATGCGTCCAACCGGTATGTGTTACTGCTGCATTGTCAGCAGTGAGGAACAGCTCACAGGACTATGGAAAGACCATCATATTAAAAATTCAATGAATTAAAAATTCGGAAATGCTGAAGTTCCAGCATTTCTATCTCAATATAGACCCATTCCAGATGCAAGCGTCTGTGTGGAGAAAACCTGTTCAGCTACATCATCTTTGTGATCTACAGTGTCTGAAATATGTTTTCAGTTGTACACCTCAATAATCGTGTGCTAAGTTCAGTAATGTGTGTTCCAAAGTCTGTAAAATGACTGAAATACCATCAATAATACATTGTCTCTGTTTTCACCTACAAATACAAAAGACCTCTGGAAAGATTATTTACACTAAAATTTTACTTTTCATTATCAACCAATCATAGCCCTCCAAACCCATATATAATCTGATTTAGGTTTACCCATTTTGTACTGGTTCCCATTTAATCATAATACATTGAGTCATACAGCACTCGATGGCCAGTCTTATCGTACATATAAGTTTTGGGTTTAGCGCTTTCACGAAAAGTTACTAGATAGTTCTTGTTGTTGTGGGTTGAAGCACATTTTTCAGCACACTGTAGGCTATACATGGCTGGCTGCCATTATAACTGGTAGAGGACTAACGCGGGAAATCTCCCACTAAGAACGAACGACCCAATGGTAGACACTTGAAACTTTTCTCTTAAACGCACTTTGGCCGAGACCGAGACTCGAACCCATGCGGACATAGGTGGGATTGGCTCTACTCGATAAAGGCGAGCGCTTTTGACCCGTCGGCTTTTTGCAGCCCCAAGTTGCAAAATAGAAAACATGCTATAAAATATACACCTAAACATACATTTTCCTCGTTAAAGAATTAATATTGTATTAATGATTACATAATGTCTGCTTGTTCTTGGTTAAGTACTATTTATCAATCTTAGCAATGTACATTCCAAATGATAGACTGTAAACTCTAAATGTTCCGAATATGTTAATGACAATTGTCCCGTATTTTTCAATTCCTGTTATCAAGTACTATCTATACACATTTCCTGTCTTTATCCAAAATGTGTTTTATATTCAACTCATTCATTTCCGTATCGTCTCGTTTGAGAATGAAATAAAACATAACAATAAAATAACGGTTGTTCCAATTATTAACACTCGAGTCAATTTATAGTGAATGGATAATCGCGGCTCGTGCGAAATGCCACAAAGATTGAACCTAATTATCCATGTCTTCGACAAACTATATTTCATCTCTAACTGGAAATTTGCTTCAAATTGATTCTAGAATATTCTGAACTCTAAAAGCTATATCGACATCTTATTTACAACTATCAGTCACGGACAAACGTTACCTATGCGAACATATTGTTTTCAAGTGACCATTAACATAAAAATTACAATCTACAAACATTGACAAATTATATTCACACAATATGTATGTATGTATGTATGCATGTATGTATGTATGCATGCATGCATACATGAATGTATGTATGTATGTATTCATCTGGGAAATGTCTATTCGCACGGCTGCCGTGTGTCAACAATAGGAATAGTATCTGCACGGCGACCGGTGAATGCGTTAGGGACGAGTCAGAAAGATATAAACGTAACATATAGATAGGTTACTGGTCAGGAGCAGTCAACTACTAGAAAGTTGATAGGTAATAAGACATCTATCTAGTCTAACAAATCAACCCCCCAAGCCTGTATTTGTACTAACTCATCCATGCCATTATAGATCTGTGGGACGAATAAATCGGACTACAAAATACCACAACAAAATCACCCCCACCCCCACCCCCCAACCTGTATTTGTACTAACTCATCCATGTCATTATAGATCTGTGGGGCGAATAAATCGGACTACAAAACACTACAAAAATGAACAATTCTTATATTATCTTTTATTTTCTGTGCATACATTGTTTAATAAGCACGGTAGATGTTAATATTACGGGTAAGGAACAGTTTATAAGGTAACAATCGTGCAGAACTGTTTCAGTTAAACTATAGTTTGACGTTACTAATTACCATTTTAATCGATTGCTGCCATCCCAGCCCCCACTGCCCTCAGCCAGATGGGAGGAGGGCAGCCCTTTGCCTATTGATCCATTTTCATGCCTTTAATCCGGTCTTGATTGTACCAGTTTTACCTATAATGACTTAAAACAGACAGCAAATTAAGTACACGGCAAACATACAAACTGGTTTATGGAAATTACGTATGCAAATCTCAATGAAAATATACAACACCTGTGCGAATACTATCGGCCATGCATGTATTTGTGTATTTCATTTGTTCATTATGCTTGGATAATATAGTGTATCCGTGTTACTTAATTGTTATATGTTTCAATCTATTAATGCTTGTTATTTGCTGATGCGACGTAAATAAATGTATAATAATAATAATTCTTTTACTACTACTACTACTACTACTACTACTACTAATTATTATTATTATTATTGTTATTATTATTGAAGTGTTTATTCACACGGCAGCCGTGTAACATTTGGAAAGACTGTTCGCACGGCCCCTTTGTGCCTACAACAGAAAAGACTATCAGCACTGAGACCTGTCAACGCGTTAGGGATGAGCCAAAATATTCCGATTGATGTAAACTCATTTAAGCCTGTACCCGTTAATATTAATACAAGTTTTGCCGGTGATTGATCAGAATACAAAACACTATACAAGAGGAAATTGTTCCATGGCGTATGGTGTATAGTGCCCGTGTGTTAAATTTTACAAAGACTATTCTCATGCTTGCTGTTTGCTAACAATATTCGTTTGCAACATGTCTCCCTCACAGATTATGTTATATAACTTTGATATGGTTTTCCTCAAGAGAGAAAATATTGATAACTGTGTTTTCTTTTAACAGCGTATAATTTTGCTTCAATAGATAGTAGTAACATAAGCAAAGCACTTTTTACCTTCGAGAACATCAGTCACTGTAGTCATATGGAAATGATCCAGCATCAAATCCTACTTATGGTTTTCAGTTTTAGTGTATGCATTCTTATCATGGATTATGAAAAGAATTATGTTACTCAGATTTGCAAAGCAAATGTATACTTTGATATCTGAATTAGGAAAGAATTACGGTATTTAGATTTGCTATGTACATTTGAAACTTTGGTTTTTATTACTTTAATTAAGAAAGAATTACATTACTCATATTTCATGTGCGCATATACGTTTAACACCATTGTTTGTCCTGAGTGAATAATTGAATATGGGTGAAAGTAATAGGGTGTTTCAACAATGTAATTCACTCAATATTTTATTCCAAAATTTCTAGTGCTACCTTTGGTGAAGTAATATTGGTTCACGTTTTAAGAATGACTTGCAAATAGGGAATTAAAGATTATCAGATCAGGTATGCGGTACCCGAACGAAGAAATTAATTGGCCTCAGTTAAGCGGAACAATTTAAAAAATCATTAAGCTTTGCTCTGAAAAATTATTAAAGGAATTATTGGGTAAATTTTTATTATCATCTAATGATACTGTAATACTGTATGATACATATTTTCTTAAAAATGACCGCTCCGGTGGCCTAGTGGTTAGAGCGATCGCCTCGGATACGGGGGTCGTGGGTTCCATCCCCGGCCGAGTCATACCGACTATTCCAATAACAGTGAAATTTGCTTTTCTTTGGTAAATAGGTTGCACGTACCTTTGAATAGCGATTATTCACTTTTTTTCGACCGCTCCGGTGGCCGAGTGATTAGAGCATCCGCCTCGGATGCGGGAGGTCGCCAGTTCGAACCCCAGCAGATTCATACCAAAGACTTACAAAAATAGTTCTAACAGCTGCATCGCTTGGCGCTCAGCATTAAGAGGTTAGTGTTAGGACTGGCCGGCCTGGTGTCCGGATAATGTGAATGGGTGGGACATCATGCTACATGTCTGTGGCATGATGCCCCAGTGCTAGACATCACTATAAACTGCCACACTGCAGACATCGTAGCGATATGACTGAAAAATTGTTAAAGCTACGTTAAAAATCCAAACTCACACACACATTCTTAAAAATGTACTGCAAATGCGACTTTTCATTTACTAAGGGAGATAACTGAGTGAAATACTCTCATGTCAAGTAATTGTCTTTAAATGACTTAATTTTCATGTATTACAAATTATTTCACATAAAGTAAATTAACTTGTCTCTATTAAATTAAAGCAAAATGCAAAATTAGAACGTGAGAACTTACAAATCATCTCTCTCTCTCTCTCTCTCTCTCTCTCTCTCTCTCTCACACACACACACTCGCTCTTTATATATATATATATATATATATATATATATATATATATATATATATATATATATATAGACTGTGCTGCAAATACAAAAGAATCTGTCTTGAAAGACCACTTCTTTTGCCCCACAATTATGGTCTCTCAGGACAGGTGGTCTCTCTCATAAGAGGTCACAATGCCATATAATTAATAAATTTGTGCATTGAGAGTGTGGTTTCTCAAGATAGGTGGTATCATAGTAGTGGTCTTTAAAGAAAGGTTTTCTGTATAACTCTGGAGACTATTGTCGGTGATGAGAAACTTCAGTCTCGGAATGTTTTCTTGTCATAAAAGATGAAGTGCGAAATTTTAATAACTGATCAAGAGACACGCAGTGAACCTGTACAATGAGGGACTCACTCAGACAGTGCCTGAAAACTTTATCGACAGCAGACACTGCTCATAAAGCCACAGAAAATACATAAAAGGTGTCACAATTTTGTTTACATGATGCCATGACTTACCAAAGCTGTTAGACATAAATACGTGACTGGTTTGCAATTGACTTGAGGTCTCACTGGACAGTTTATCTGGTGAATTTTTATCCGCCAATGACATATTGCAGAAAAATGAGAATAATTTTACACTGAAGATACAAATAAAAACAAACTAATGATTTTTTTAGAAAGAATGCGTGTGAGATTTTGACGGCGGCAATCAGGTTAATTTCTTACTCAACTGGTGGCTTTTATACTGAACCAACACTGCCACCAACCCCTCTTTTTTACATCCATTTTTGACAGCAAAGAGCTCTTTTGAATATTTTCCTGTGACAAGGAGGCTAAAAAAATCAGCATGTGCCTTATGCATGAATAAAGTTCACTAGTACTGTAACAAATTAGCATACTTTTCATCACCCCTCAGCCATCTGGATTTTTAGATATTTACCTCTGTAGCAGACATACGTAAATACGTAAGCCAAGTCGGCTGTTCATTTGCAGCCCGAGTTACGCATTTGATCTCCAGTGCTAGTCTAACTGTGACATGCAGACACCAAACAAGCCAACCCATTTTCAAGCCTAACTCAAAGTAAATCTAAACCACATAACAGATTTAGCTTCTGTGTGAATTTATAAATGCTAGGCTTATGATAGTTAGGTTCATGCCTTAAAATTTAGGGAGGTGTCAAAATACGAAACTATCCAGTGAGACCTGAGTCAACGATGTCAGGTGGAGCTTGAAGACGCATTTAAACAGACTTGATGGGGATACAGAGTCAAGGGCTGCCTATCATGAATTGCAAATGCTTTTGCACAGTGGTACCAGGGAGAGCATAGCCTGTGTAATGATAATTCATACACATGTAAGGTTAACTAGTTGGAGAAAAGTCCATACTTGCCATTAAATTTTAAAATGCATGCTAACAAAGATAGTCAGACGGCACATTTCGGCATTGTATTATTTATCGTTCGGCACCTTTAAATCTAGAGAAAACAAAATTTAACACAAATATTCAAAATGTGGAGGTAGCAGACACGGTTATATGGCATATAAAAGAAAAAAAACAAAAAAGTGAAAAAATTATCTGCATAAACTATATTACGAATTTCAAGAGAAAACAATACATAAAGGACTATTATTGGCAAATCAGCCATGAATGAAAACCAATACATATATACAAAAGTTTTATAAAATTATCAGCTTTTTACAAATTTAGCGCTGAATTCGAAGAAGTCAAAATCACCAAGCGGTGCTAGCATTTTTTACATATGTGCACATCTAAACGAAGGTCATGTTGTGTACCTGATAACCCAAATTACATGTATCATACAACAAAACGAAGGGAATTAAAAATTCTTTAATAACATTGAATCAATTCAGGATTTTGTTTTTCTTTTAAACATCTAGGATAGCCAGTGATTAAAACCCGGGAAAACCTGTGAAATTCATTTTCTTTAAAATCTAACCATGTACAAAATACGAAACGTGAGAGTGCGACCTTCAAACATACCTTATAATTTTGAGCAATTTTAGTTTTGTTTACATATCATTATGTGTCATGTTCTGGACAACACGAACCATTAAGATTGATGTTATGCATGACCCCCCCCCCCCCAAAAAGATAAAAAAACAAACAAAAACAAAAAACAAAAAACAAGCAAACAAAAGCAAACAAACAAGTACGGTTATTTTGGCTCTTTCTTACACAATATACCTTGTGGCAGTACTAACCCCATACCTATATTGATAATGAATGGCGGTTTAGGGGATGATAACGCCTAATCTTTAAAACCTACAACAATCTGCAGACACTCTTTTTTGCACACATCGTTGTACATTTTATACACACGGCTTTTGAGCCTCCGTCGGCTGAATGGTTCTTTTGGCGATAAGTACTTACTATTTCCGGATAAAATCCTGTTTTTGGTGACTTGTACATCCACGTGAAATAGCACAATCCTCTGTATGTGGCCATTTTGAATTTCACACTAGAGGCTGTTACCAAATATTGGTAAGAAGTCGTAGAACATAAAGCCTAAAGTGAAAATTGTTGCATTAGGCGAAAGAAAAATATAATACACATGTTTCTTTACATTCAATTTGTAATGCAGTTAAGGCTAGACTCCCCCCCCCCAAAATAATAATAATAAAAAAAAAATTAAACAACAGGTTTGCATTCCTCCATCTACTAGTATTAAAAGAATAAGCAAACAATTTAACCTTTATACCTCGATCTCCATGAACCTAGTCCGCTCCACCTCTATTCAAAGTGTAGAATTTATTAGTGACACCTCAGCAATAATTGTGGCAAGTTTCATGTTCATGTCTTTCAGCATAGCACTTTCCGATATGATTAGAAAATGCAGTATGCGTTTCTTTTTAAAAAAATAGATGGCATTTAATCATAAAGGGGAGGTGGCTGGGTTTGTGTAGGACTTAGCTAATAATGAACACGTTTGTGTGGGGAAAGCCATAAGAATTGTTCAGAAGGACTGGTTTGATGCGT
Source organism: Megalonaias nervosa (assembly GCA_016617855.1). Lineage (NCBI taxonomy): Eukaryota > Metazoa > Mollusca > Bivalvia > Unionida > Unionidae > Megalonaias > Megalonaias nervosa. Next base: position 15,642 of record JAECUM010015994.1, on the reverse strand, counting down.
ACGGCTTAAATGTTTCAGCTGTACAACCAAAATGAAATCATGTAATACCTATACGCTCTTGATGGGGCCGCTCTACAGATATTATGAGCTTCCGCGAGAGTGACAGGTATAAGGCTGTTTGCATTTGCAACACGCACAATAGGGACAATATTGACATGCTTTAATTTAACTTTCATGTACAATCATAAACCAAAAGAAAGAGAATTCCAAATTTCATTAATACTACCCACGATATAAGAGGTCTTTTTAAAATAGCCAGTATATAACTTGAGGAAAACCTGTGGTATTCTTTTCTTTACCGTAGGATTCATTTCATCCATTTCTAGTAGTTGATGCTGATTGTCTACAAATTTCTAAAATTAAAAAAATAAAATAAGGAATCTGTGTGAAAACACAGGGCATTTACTAAAAGAAAATAAGCATATTCTGTTATCAGAAACTACAGAGTTAGTTCCAAAGGTCTTTGTTTTTTAATATCTATTTTTCCTTTATCGGAGACCCAATATTTGCGGTCAGGAGGATTAATATTATATTGATTCAGACTAGTGGTGACTGAGAACTGTTGTGCTACACTGATTCATTCTCCTTCCACCACAATACCTTCCATGTTAGACCAATAATATCTTCTCTGCCTTCTTTGTGTCATGTCAGGTCAGTTTCATTGATTCTGACAAAGTAGAGTTAATGCAAGTTAAATCGGCTGGAACCATTCTTAAAGAATATGACTATGTACCAGTCCATGAACACAGGTGTCAGTCTAGTATATAAACAATTTCATTTATTTTTTATTGGCCTAATTGTGCACTATCACGCAACATTACACAATAGAAAGCTTCAAAAACGAATTTCTACAAGCTGGCTTTCTCGTTGTTTTCAGTAGTCATCGCTTTGTCATTTTACAAGCTATTGATTGTCTACTATCAATGGTATACATCGGCATACTGACCTTGATACTATCCAAGTCAATGATTAAGCATTAGATTTTATGCACAAGTGGAATACCAGAGATAGTATAGGGTAGTGCGACGAATACGAAGGATATTGACAGACAAAAAAAATCGCCAATATCCGTTGCATCACCCGCCATACAATATCACTGGTACCATATGAAAGAACATTGTCGATATTATTAATTTATTGTACGACAGAGGCGTCCTTTGCTGCGCTTTAAATTGTTCCTGTGGGAAATAGTTGCGTCATTAAAATAATTACGCGAAAGTAGCAATCCAACCAATTTAAATTAAGCACATAACTATAATTGATGGTCATAGAACTCATCTCCATCTTTTGCACATGTTTTCTCAAGTCTTGGACCTTTTAGAAACAAATGCTGATACTGACAAAGACATAATATTGTCTCCAGTTATGATCTTCTTGAAGGGACTGATATAAGAAATAACTCAATCGAAGATGAGTACGGAAATGTGCCAGTTTTCCAAGGATGATTCACAGAGAGAACATTTCTTGCAACTATACGGTGGTCCGTATTAACAAAATACGGTCTTTCACGAAGGACATGTGCTCCAATGCCGAGGTACGACATAGCAGCTAGCACCGACCACCAATCCATTGCTGGTATTCGTAAATACACACAGCCATTAGATAAACTGCTGCCAGATGTTGACAACATTTCCAGCTGATCCAAGATTTAGAAGAATGGCAACTTGTTTAAGGCCAAAAACAAACTCAACCATGTATGTGCACAGTAACGGAATACTGCATTGTTAAAATGAAATTTCTTTAATTCAGTATAGATCTAGACGAAAACGGAAACAGTAACGTTAAACTGGGCTGGTGTTGCACAATGATAACGCCTAATTTAAAGAAGATTATTAACTTTGGAGTAATTGCTAACAAGATTTGCTTATTCTGTTACTCGATTTTATTCACTTTTGTCAAATTTGAATGACCTTATACGATTTTATATATATATATATATATATATATATATATATATATATATATATATATATACACACACACACACACACACACACATGGAATACTCATCAATCATATTGTAGCTGCCAAAATATAGTTTTCTTACAATGTTGAGCCGCTAACTATAAAAATCAAGAGTGAGCCTTAGAAAAATCATGCAAAGACCGGGGTTTGCTTATAAACGTGTGTGTGTGTGCGAAAGGGTTGAACAGGTTCGTGTGTTGGGATTGGGACACGGAAGACATATTCACCTGAAAAGGAAATATTAACATTTTTAAATGTACATTTACCGTCATGACTGGCTGAAAATTTATTTTCTGCCCCAGGTTAGTAAGCTGAAAAAAAGTGTTAAGAGCAATCGGAAGTAAAGCAGCCTTAATCTGGACCCATGTATCTCAAGTTTTATACAGGTAAAATGTAAAGTGTCTCAATGGGTTTTATACAGGTAAAATGTAAAGTGTCTCAATGTGTTGCGTTAATGGATTATTCAGCGTGTACAATGAAATTCTCTACAACAAGAGGGATAACTAGATTTGTTTTGTTCGCTCTTATTGGATTATTTACTTTTATCCTATGTAAGTAGCACTTACAATTTCTTGTATAGTAGAAAATAGTGACATAATTTAAATATGTATCTTCAAAGATAAAGATAGCAAACATTACAGCAACGTTCTCGTAGATAGATGATACTGCTGCCTGACCAGGAAGTGGTTGAGCAACTGTCAAATACTTACCTCTTCCGGCTAGCCAGAAATATGTTGGAATACAACGTTTAATTCGTTTGGACTGCACAAAATTCTTAAAGGATGTGAAAAGTAGACGATTAATTTGAATATGTTCACTCTTGACTGATTTGAATTAAAATGATAAATATTAAAATATTATACATGCGTATGTTTAAGAATAATTTTAATTTGGAGGAAGGAGACGTACTTATTTAGATATTCAAAATTTGGAGAACTGATCAGAATGACCGTTATATGCTTCATTGTTTTATAAATGATTTAATTTTTCTAAAATATGTTTGGCTATAAAGAAATCAGTCTATGCATCATAATTCTAAAATAATGCCCCTGTAGATATTTGTATCTGTTCTTCTCATGGATCATCTGAAGACCTTATACAGTAACCCACGGCAGGTCGCCATTTGTCATCCTTGATTCAATATTAGTATTAAAAAGACAAAACAAGGCAAGGAACGTCAAAAAATTCCGGCAGACCCATTCATCTCGAGATCTCTTTCGTTCTAATTGAGAACCGTATCCTACAAGCATCAAACTTTCCAATCAGGTTTCTGCCATATTTAAAATATTGTTTTATTTACTTCTCCAAAGTCGTTGTGAGGATTTTATGAAACTTGAGATACAGTCACCCTGAGCTGTAGTTGGTGTTACAAACAATCATTTTAAGGTCTAGTTGGTGTTATATACATCTGTAGGTCTAGATCGTTTTACAAGTATATTAAGGCGCAATTGATATTACAATCATCTTAAGGCCTAGCTGATCCTAAAATCATCTTAAGGTCTAGTTAGTGATATAATCATCTTAAAGCTTAGTTAGTGATACACTCATTTTAAGGTCTACCTAGTGACACAATCATCTTAAAGGAGACCATAAATAAAACTTTTCCTTTTATGTATGTAATTCTCTACAAATTTTAATTTGACTGTAATGTTTATAAATTAAATATCGTAGGCGGGTAGTGATTATATTGCGCGGAAGATACATCGATTCCGTAAATTGCCGTGTTTTATCGAGTTTTGATGAGACGACAGATCTCGTGATCCCGTGACGCAATACTAGCCAGTCCCCGAATACAAACAGAAACATGGCGAGCGAGAAACACAGGAGGAGACAAGATTTGGATTGCACATTCAAAAGTTGTATCTGCTTCCGAGATACGCTCATAACTATATCTGCTGAATTGTGTGTTAACAATGTGTTTAAGACCTGAAAGCAGAAATGTACAACAGTAAGAATGTGTTCATATTTCATATTTTGAAATTTAAAAAAGCAATGCAATTTTAAAATAAATACTTATACATTGTGTGCTGTGCAAAAATTTGATAAGGATTAAGTGATGGTGTCCAATGTAAAAATTAATAATTTACCACAATGTCATAAATTCATTTAAGAAGGCTGAGGTTCAATCGCATTATATGTAAATGACATATTCATTACCCACACACACACACACACACACACACACACACACACACACACACACACACGACCTAAGGATTGATATCTTGAAAATATACATCCAACACTGAAACACTGAGAGATAATGCTGAATTTTGGGCGAAGAGGCTAGAACGGGGACCGTCTTGTGTGTGAAGCAATATCCATTACTGAGGAGGTGTAAAAGGCATCGAGAACGGCTTTCATCGGTCGTTGTTGTTGTTGTTGCAGGGTTTAACGCCATGTTTCAGCACAAGATAGGCTATGCATGGCGGCCAGAATAAATGGTGGAGGAAGAACCCGGGAAAACTCCGGAAAGAACCACCGACCCACGATAAGCTACTGGTAAGCTTTTTTACATACCCACACTGGCCGATCCCGAGACTCGAACCCACGCAGACAGAGGTGAGATGGCAGTGATCCGTAACGGTGAGCGCTTTAGACCACTAGGCCACTCGGGGCCCCTTCATCGGTCGTAACTTAAGCATTAGTTTTTCACACAAGAAAAACCCCACAAATAAATCTACAACGCAGAAATTATAAGTAATTAATTTAACATTAAGAAGCTTCCTTCTGACGATTCAATTACAGTATATTTTACATGCAGCCTGCAGTTAGCGTATTGACAAATCTGATTTTATATATATATATATATATATATATATATATATATATATATATATATATATATATATATATATATTTATGTGTGTGTGTGTGTGTGTGTGTGTGTGTGTGGTATAATAGTTTATGTACTGTACTGGTCAGTGCCCAAAGAAAATTTTTGTAGGCACAGGCCCCGGGCTGGTGACTTAAATAAACTCACAAGCCCTGATTGAAATTCCACAAGCCCGACAGTTCATACCTGTCAACTCTCAAGCCGGGAGAAAAGCCTCCCGATGTTTGGGTTATTTCCACATCTACCTCCCGATCTCGTAATATATCCCGATTTTTCGCAGAGAACTCCCGATTAGTACATTATGTCTGTCAATCTTCATTTCTCAGAAAAAGAAACCCAAACCATACATAAATAAATATAACGTATGCAATCGACAGATGCCATATTCTATTTTATCACTTGTGAATATTGTAGTGACGAATTCATTGCCGGATTTAGGCATAAGCTAAACAAGCTATAGCTTAGGGCCTCGCAGTCTGAACTCACAGTCTGAAGGGGCCTCTCAAATATTTTATTTTATACCAAATAGGGCCTCTACAACTTTCCATAGCTTAGGGCCTCGCTATGTCTAAATCCGGCACTGGACGAAATAATTAATATCACACGACAGTTTTTTTCCTTCAGTAAGTAGAATGTTAAGATTAAACATTATTCACGTAGATTTCTAATTTTTTAAAAACCACTACAACAGTACTATAGTAAAAAAACAGATTAAAAAAATAAAATTGTCACCAATTAGCTTAAATCCCATGAATGATCTCTGTGAATGCTGCGTAATTTTCTCTGCAAACAAAATCGCATCTCCCATTTCCACCAAAGAAACTCGGCCAGTTAACACGTGACATTCCTTTACTGTGTATGTAAAGTTTAATTACCATGATTAAATTAAAGAAGGAATAAAACAAGTTATACCATGCAGTATATGTGCCCCCAAAGAACTAATTCAGAATAAATATTTTATTCAGTAAACAGTGTTACATGCTTTAGGACTTAAACCTAAGGAACTAAGGTGGGACATAAAACTGGGAAAAACAGTTGCCACATGAATGGTAACTTGTGACTGCAGATTTGAACTGTTAAAATGAAGTACTAGGCATCGTAACTTACAACAAAATAGGGCATCGTTTATTTGCTGATCAATGGCTGGCGTTTACATACACATTGTCGAACATGGTTTCTTTTTGAAGTATGTCCGAAGGGCAGTCCTTTTCAAAAGATAAATGCATTAATAAGGATTAACTGTTAATTAGTCACACTAGCTTTATTGTCAAAATTTTAGCTATTTTGCAGTTTAGCCACAGCTGACCAGAATACGAAAAAAGGGGCTTGTCCTGGGGGATAATAAGGCGTATCACAGGGAGAAATGGCGCATCCCATGGGCTCGCGCACATTGGGGCAAGTGGGTGGGGTCAATAGTCACCTCCCACCAATTTCTATTGTGAAACTTTGATTGTATGCCTGACATCTTTTCTTTTAATCGCTGCTATTTAAACTGCCTAAGGGATAGTTTTATATCAGTTCCAGTCATTAAGTTTACCGTTTACACATACTACATGTAACAGGCCTGAAAGAGTCTTTTTTGTTGTTTTTTATTTTTTTAATTTTTTTTTTTAAGATTACTGAAAATTGTGTTTACTCGGAAAACGACCGTGTCAGGGGTTTAGAATCTTATTTTTAGCAAAGCTTCCATTTGATTAAAATCAGAACTCAATTTCACCTAGGACAGTGGCGATTTGAGTTAGATTGTGCCGTGTTAAGGCATGTATGTCAACATCTTGAAAATACATTTACTCATTTCATCAGCGCGATCAAACGTTTCCTCAGCAAACATTTTTTTTTCCGACAAGCCCGACGGGCGCCTCACTTTGCATACAGGACGAGCCCGAACTAAAATTAGAGGGGCCCCGAGTGTCGGGCTATCGGATTTTTTAAGCACTGCTGGTGTAGATAAAAGATTGTTGCATTTTGTGGTCACTTACTCGGCCTTCTGCCTATTTTCGTAACTCACACATTTAACACTTTTCCCAGAATTTAGAATATGCAACGGTATGTCTGGAACAGCACCAACATTTAGTCTAGGCCAAGCATTTGCGTATCCTAGAGCTGCCATTTTTTCAGGATCCCTCTCGTAACAATCCTTTGAGAAATGTAATGAGCACAGAGTGCTATATGATGTTGCATTGAAATCGACTAGCTTGCAATAATGTATCCATACTTTCTTTATGTCTTTATCTTTTGGAAAAGAAAAAATGTTGTCCACAGCCTTTTATTAATGTGCTATTACACACGTAAGCAATGCGCTAAACAGCATTGTCTTTTACTGTGGCAACTGCTAGTCGTGATGCTGGAGTCGCTACTCTGACGTCACATCACGAAAGTAACCGAATAGGTGCGGAAATGTTGCATATGAGGTCACGGAAATTCAGCTCCTTGAAGATATGCCAATATTTAAATATTGGCATTATGGTTGCATATGATACTTCAGAGTAAGGTTTTCTTCTATAGTACTTTTATTATTATTCTATATTTCCATTGATTTCTGGTCTCCTTTAACAATATAATATAATGATGCCCTTTCAAATGGAAAATTGCATTACCAGTATACTATAGTGCTTTTATTATTATTCTATATTTCCATTGATTTCTGGTCTCCTTTAAGTCAAAACTTCAGCTGTTTTGCAGTTTAGCCACAGCTGACCAGAATATGAAAAAGGGGCTTGTCCTGGGGGATAATAAGGCGTATCACAGGGAGAAACGGCGCGTTCCATGGGCGCGCGCACATTGGGGCAAGTGGGTGGGGTCAATAATCGCCTCCCCCAAATTTCTATTGTCAGTCAGTTAATGTGAAACTTTGATTGTATGCCTGACCTCTTTCCTTTTAATTGCTGCTATTTAAACTGCCTAAGGGGTAGTTTTATATCAGTTCCAATCATTATAGATTACCGTTTATACATACTACATGTAACAGGCATAGACTGAAAGGTGCTTTTATTGTTGGGTTTAAGAAAAAAAAATATTAAAAATTTTTTGTTTTAAAATTACTGAAAATTGTGTTTTCTCGAAACACGACCGTGTCAAGGGTTTAGAATCTTATTTTTAGCAAAGCTTCCATTTGATTAAAATCAGATCTCAATTTCACCTAGGACAGTGGTGATTTGATTTAGATTGTGCCGAGTTAAGGCATGTATGCCAACATCTTGAAAATACATTTACTCATTTCATCAGCGCGATCAAAAGTTTCCTCAGGCAAACAATTGTTTTTTTTTTTTTAGACAAGCCCGACTGACACCTCACTTTGAATACAGGATGAGCTCGAACTAAAATTAGAGGGGCCCCGAGTGTCGGGCTATCGGATATTTTTCTTTTTAGCACTGCTGGTATAGATAAAAGATCTGTGAATTGATTGTTGCATTTTGTGGTCACTTACTCGGCCTTCTGCCTATTTTCGTAACTCAGATGTTTAACACTTTTTCCAGGATTTAAAATATCCAACGGTATGTCTGGAACAGCGCCAACAAGTCTAGGCCAAGCATTTACGTATCCTAGAGCTGCCATTTTTTCAGGATCCCTCTCGTAACATTCCTTTGAGAAATGTAATGAGCACAGAGTGCTGTATGGTGTTGCTTTGAAATCGACTAGCTTGCAATAATAACTCCATACTTTCTTTATGTCTTTATCTTTTGGGAAAAATAATGTTGTCCACAGCCTTTTTTAATGTGCTATTACACACGTAAGCAACCCAAAACAGCAATGTCTTTTACGCTGGTGACTGCTAGTCGCGATGCTGGAGTCGCTACTATGACGTCACATCACGAAAGTAACCAAATAGGCGCGGAAATTTTGCACATGAGATCACGGAAATTCAGCTCCTTGAAGATACGCCAATATTTTAATATTGGCATTACGGTCGCAGATGATACTTCAGAATAAGGTTTTCTTCTATAGTGCGTTTATTATTATTCTATATTTCCATTGATTTCTGGTCTCCTTTAAGGTCTAGCTGGTCCTACAAGCATCTTAAGGTCTAGGTAGTGATACAATCATGCTAAGGTCTAGTTAGTGATACAATCATATTAAGGTCTAGCTAGTGATACAATCATCCTGAGGTCTAGCTAGTGATGCAATCATTTTAAGGTCTAGCTGCTCCTACACGTATCTTAAGGCCTAGCTGTTCCTACACTAATCTTAAGATCTAGGTAGTGATACAATCATCCTAAGGTGATACAGTCATCGTAAGGCCTAGCTGGTCCTGTAATCATCTTGAGGTCTATTTAGTGATATAATCATTTTAAGGTCTAGTTGGTGATACAATCATCATAAGGTCTAATTGTTGATACTATCATCTTAAGGTCTAGTTGGTGATACAATCATCTTGAGGCCTAGTTGGTCCTACAATCATCTTAACGTCTATTTAGCGTTACAATCATTTTAAGGTCTAGTTGGTGATACAGTCATCTTAGAGTCTAGTTGGTGATAAAATCATCTTAAGGCCTAGTTGATGATACAATTATCTTGAGGTCTAGTTGGTAATACAATCATCTTGCGGTCTAGTTGGTGATACAATCATCTTGCGGTCTAGTTGGTGATACAATCATCATAAGGTCTAGTTGCTGATACAATCATCATAAGGTCTATTTGGTGATACAATCATCATAAGTTCTAGTTGGTGATACAATCATCATAAGGTCTAGTTAGTGATACAGTCATCTTAAAGCCTAGCTGGTCCTACAATCATCTTAACGTCTATTTAGCGTTACAATCATTTTAAGGTCTAGCTGGTGATACAATCATCATAAGGTCTAGCTGCTGATATAATCATCTTAAGGTCTAGTTTGTGATAAAATCATCTTAAGGTCTAGTTGATGATACAATCATCATAAGTTCTAGTTGGCGATACAATCATCATAAAGTCTAGTTGGTGATACAAACATCTTAAGGTCTAGTTGATGATACAATCATCATAAGGTCTAGTGGTGATACAATCATCGTCAGATCCACTCGCTGCTGTAATCATCTTAAGGTTTTTTTTGGTCCTGGATGATACATTATTACTGTCATAAAAGTAAAGAATTCAAACACTTTTCGTCGTCCATAAGACCGTCTCCCTACAAGCAGCAACATAATAGATCATACAGAATATACAATAAATGTTCCACATATATCGACGTTATTAATTTGACTTTAATGTATATCTAGTTCACACAGCAAAACGTTTTTGTTAGTGATAATGAGAAAATGAGAAAACAATGTATAGCTAGATTTTTTAAATAACAATATGAAGTTGATTTTGTAATACTTTATATGATATGATTATGGGGATAATTCAAGAATGACTTCCATTTATTGATGTGTCGTTAAACACAATCAATCGAGACGCTTAACGCGATTAGATTTTGTAATTGCCAGAATGGAAAGAAATAAAGAAATCTTTGAAACCAGATTAAATATCTTCTGTTCTATCTTCTTGTGCCTAAGAGTGGTATCAATTGTTGCATCATATCTATTTTTGTGATTGGTAAATACTGAGGAGACTCGGACACTATATATTAGCAAATGGCTAAGTCAATAAACAATAAGGAAGCATACCCCTTTTCTCGATCCCAAGATTATTTAGTTTCTTTCAGACATGCTTCAATTAATTGCATATATCCAGGATTACTTTCTTTCATCAAAAGACATTTTTTTCTTTCTAGATGTTAAATTAAAGATACTGCTGCAGCTTAGTCCTGTGCCAGAATGCAGTTGTGATTCGTACAGATCTGTGACGTACGGTGCCAAATATGACCCGTATGATTCGTACCGACATAAAATGGACATCGATCTTGAGAGAAATGTAACACCTTACCCAGACATGCCCACAATATTCGTGGTTACACCAACATACACCCGCAATTCGCAAAAATCAGAATTAACTATGTTATCAAATACGTTACGCAATGTAGATTTCTTGAGGTGGATAGTCGTGGAGGACTCCCGATCAAAATCAGATCTTGTGACACGATTCTTGAAACACTGTCGGGTACCTTACGTCCATCTAAATGGCATAGATCCCATAGGGCAAACAAAAACGAAGGCTGGGTATCAAAGAAATCTCGGCATACAATGGATTCGAGAAAATGTGAACCCAAGAGAGACGCCGGGCGCAGTCTACTTTGCCGATGATGACAACAGCTATGATGTTAGAATTTTCGACGAGGTAAGTTTATAAATTATATTGGTGAAAACACAAACAGTTTGTAATAGCAATGACAAAGTACGCTCGTATGAAATATAACAAACCCGAATTTGTAAATATTTTCTTAATAGACAACGATGTTTAGACAAGAATTCACCATATCTTATAAATGAAATTTTAGTTTCGCAGCGAAATTTTCACAAATTCCGATCCAGACATTGACATTAAACCCGATCTATGTTTATCACTCGTACAATGAAACTAGCTAGAGGTCTGTACCATGATCCCTAATAGCCTGGGAAAAATATACTGCTCTCAGGCAGTTTCCACTTCTCTCGAATTGCCACTGCCACCACGAGCTGATACTTGTAATTCTCTTGTACAGTTGCCAGCTATTCATTAACGTAATGTTTTGAAGGCATTTTCGAAAGGTTACAGAAAATGTAGAAATGTTAACCATTGAACCACTAGGTCTGTTTTCCCTCACAATTGAACTCAATAGGATCCACTTGACTCAAAAAGAGGCTGATCATTAGGTCCAATAGTTCCTGCAGGCAGTGGCATCGTTAAACCGCCATCTAGTGAGTAAAATATTGAAATGTTAACCTTAGAACAAGCATGAATGGTGCTGTTATTATTAACGTGCTATCCTGTTCACTCTTGCAACTGAACACGCAAACGGCCCACTTGACTAAAATAAAGGATAATAATTGGGCCAAACAGTTTTTGCAGGGATTAACGTTGTTAAACCGCCGCCTAGTGAGTAGTTTAGAAGCCAAAGCTTTGTACTACATGTTTTATTTTGGATTGAGACTGGTCAGACGTTAATAAAATTTAAATTAAGCAATGACGGACTTTCAGTAGGTGGCCTATATGTGCTGTTACGGCGATGTTTTAAAAAAAAGTTTTTCCAAGTATTGGGGGATAAAAGGTTCGCTACATTTTGAATTGGCTGCCCTTGTTGAGTGGCTATTCTTGTTCCAATATCGTAATGATTAACTTAGCTTTGAATGTTTCTGAATGACATACATTTTGCTTTTGTAAGTAGAATACATTTTTGTTGCTCCATCTTGTATGATGATTTAGTGGCACCTATTCGCACCCCACAACTTAGACTGTAAATGTTTTACACACAAAAACCTTTGAGTAAGCTCCAGTCCATGAATATGATAATGTAACTTTGAAAACATTACATCCATTGGCTGACAGTTAAAGGACATTTTTTTCTACGCGCAGGTGCGCTGTCAAGAAAACAAATCTGCAAACTGAATTTAATAAAGGAAGAATTTTAAAGAATTTTATATTTATTTGAAATAACATATAATAGAAAGTAGTGAATTCAGGAAGTAGCGTGAGACTTCCGATAAACCAAAATAGCAAACATAGACTGATCCGACGGCAAAAATGGAACCCGTATCTGTCTGACCATCTTAAAAATGAATACATGTGTCACACATACATTTTTCGAACGTTAGGAACTGAAATTTTATTGACACCAAATTTCAGATGCGGCATACGAAGAACGTGTCTGTATGGCCTGTTGGATTCAGAGGTGCAAAGTACCAGGCACCAATGGTTGAAAACGGAAAAGTAACTCTCTCTCTCTCTCTCTCTCTCTCTCTCTCTCTCTCTCTCTCTCTCTCTGCTTCACGCTTATATTCAGAATAATGTTCTAGCTGGATGGCAATTGGTACATCCGTCGCTTCTGTGCGACTTAATCTTCAGATATCACATACACATTGGACAAGAATGAAGCAGCAAAAGCAGTAGCAGCACGAATAATAAATAGTAGTAGTTGTATAGTGCTTTCTTGTCGTTATCACTATTGTATTTATTGCTGTTGTTCAAGATGATGATCATCATAACGAAGATGTTAACGTTTAAACCATAATATTTCGCCGAGTCAGTTACAGAAAACAAAAAAAGTTTCCGAGTGAATGTGAAAGCTAAAAGCATTTACAAGAAATCCTTTTCAAACAATTTTCATGTGTATTTATAATTAGTGACTTAATGCCGAGTCAGGTCTTGGTCTGAGGATGATATTCCATGCTTTAAGGAGACAACATATAGCGAGACGGATGCCAGATCATGTCTCAATCAGAAAACTGGCTTGAGAAATCTGGGCGATAACAGTACAATTCAAAACTAGACAAGCAATTTTAACTGATGAGACGTTGCGGTCTGATGAATGATAGACCCCTCTGAATCTTAAAACCGGTCTGTCTAAGTAAGAGGGATGACGGTCCATGTCTAAATTTGAGAAGCAATATTAATTCTGAGATGTTTTGGTCGAAGGGACGATATTCCATATCGTAATAAGAGAATCGGCTTGCAAAATCCAGAAAGATGTCAAGACAATGTCTAAATCAGAGAACCGACTTAAGAAGTCTGAGAGATGACAGTCCACGTAAAAATTAGAGATGAAATAGTAATTGCTGAGACATCATAGTCAGTGAAATATATAGACCATGTATCAATCAACAAACCGGCTTGAGGGATGACAGTCCACGTCTGAATCAGAGATGCGATAATAATTGCTGAGACATCTTTTTTTGCCTGATGGATAACAGTCCATTTTTTAGTCAGAGAATTTGCATGCGGTAATCCTACCAAAATTGTATAGAACTCTAATTGAGAAACCCATTTCCTTTCGTGTAGTCAATTTATAATATAAAATTCCACCATCAACCCGACAATGTTCTTAAAGTTATATAAAATAGAGCTGACATGACAATTTTTTGATACACCCAGTTTAACACGTGAAAAACAGCTTATTTAGTAGTGAGTGTTAGCAGATAAAATCTAATTTAATTGTATTTTCTATTTAAATTCGATGGCATCATACTCTTACACATGTTGAGGTCCATGTGCAAACGTGACATATTGTCTCGTTAAAACATGTTGTAAACAGAAACACATATTTTGTCTCCTTGGAGTTTTATATATTTGTTTTTTTTTTTTTTTTTTTTTTTCTGGTTTTTTTTCCTTGTACCTTTTGTTTTTGCTGTTATACATATGTCTTATTTTCTCTTCTTATTTGATTTCATATTTGCTTTTCTATTTTCCCCTTTTCAATACTGTCTTACATGAAATGTTTGTTTCCAGGTGGTTGGATTTATATCATTCTACGGCAGTAGTCGAAAGTTCGCTATTGATATGGCGGGGTTTGCAGTCAATATCCGTTTGTTGTTTGAGCATCCCAAAGCAAGGTTCTGTTACCAGCAACAAGGAATACTCGAAACGAGCTTTCTGACTCTTCTCAGGATATCGTATAATGATCTGGAACCAAAGGCAAACAATTGTACTGAGGTAAATTCTGTTTGTGTACATTGTATTGAAGTGTGTTGTCGTTATTTCTAATGCATTCCTTGATTCCAATAATTATTCCATCGGTATGTAACACGACGGGGAAATATTATAACCCAACCTATTATGCATAACCTCTTTGTTATGAACAAGTGCCCTTTAGTTTTTTAGAATGTTCCATTATCAATCTTTTCCATGTTGTCATGAAGAACGTGCGAAAACAATCGCCGATTTTGTCATTTTTGTCTGAAACAATTTATTTTTTAAAAAGAATTTTTTGATACCTTCGTAAGAATCATTTTAGTATACACATGCATTATTGATGTAAGATTTTTTGTAGTTAATAAACTATAGCAACTACTGTAATTCGACATTGATAATCCCAGCTGTTTTCACATATTGGCTAACTTTAAACAGCATCCTATTAAATTTGTTTTCATTACCCTTACTCTGCCCGTCATCCATAAACTCAGGACCTCAGAATAGTGACCCATGGATTATGACCAGTAGTCCGTAATATAAATCATATGCCTTTTTTCTGATGAGTGTACACACAAGGTCTTGATATAGAAAATGTCACTTAAAATGAATTTTAGAGCTACATACCTGAGATATCGACCCCCTCAAAATGGCCCCATTAAAAGAAGGAAAAATATAATCCTCTTGCGCATGTCCATACGGACAAAACTAACGTGTTAAAATGTCTGATAAGAGGTTTAAGATGGTATGAGTAACAGAGAGAGTATTGCAACCACCCCAGCGCTATTAAATAATGGGCGATTATATGAGTTTTACTTTCCAATCATCAATTCAGATTATTTGTCTATATGCGAGCCTTTGCAATAAAAAGAAGGACGACTATAACAATTAAATAAAACAAATAAGGCAGTCGATAAAACTCGAAGTCAAGCATATAGACTCGGGCCACTAAAGGAGAGACGCAATATTGTAAAATTCTCTTCGCACCTTAATTGAACAATGCGGTAAGGTCTTAGGTAGGAAGTTTACTTCGCAAGATCTGCATCTTGTTTCCTTTGTCTCACATAAATTATCGGTTTATGTGATAATGACAAATTCTTATTGCATTTTGCT
Organism: Megalonaias nervosa; assembly: GCA_016617855.1. Taxonomy (NCBI): domain Eukaryota; kingdom Metazoa; phylum Mollusca; class Bivalvia; order Unionida; family Unionidae; genus Megalonaias; species Megalonaias nervosa. The sequence continues at coordinate 268 of JAECUM010015994.1, read as the reverse complement.
TTTCAATAGGTTCTTGTATGGCACACACGTACGAAGGAGCCGTCCTTTACATTTGAAAAGAAAATGGTACAGAAATATGGCAAATGGTACAACCCTAACATGGAAGTGTAGCCATGAACAGCTCAGATTAGGATAAAACTGTAAACATTCGAGTTCTTCTTTAACTTTTTAATAGCATCCTGTAGCAGGGGCTACAACTTAAAATGGTTTAACACACAGACAGACACAGACACAGATGTGTGTGTATATATATATATATATATATATA
>JAECUM010015993.1:0-42095 GCA_016617855.1 Megalonaias nervosa | reverse complement strand
AAACGGTATCAGATTACTGTGATCGTCTACTAAATCATTTAGAATTTCCTCCAATGAATCTACCTTTCATAAATCCTTTTGAGTATCACTGATTATTGATGGAAGAACCTTTTTGATCCTAGCTGCAATGACTCTCGAAGCAATCTTGTAGTCAGTATTTAAAAGTGATATAGGTCTCCAATTATTAAAGTATCTTCCGTCTTTTCTTCCTTTGGTAAACATGTGATGAGTCCTTGGGTCTGAAAATCTCTTGTTATGAATCTTGCTCATTAAATTGTTTTACCAATGAAATATGTTTTATCCGAAATGTGCATAATAATACATGCATACCTACAATATATATATATATATATATATATATATATATATTACCTTCAGCAAGTCAAACATGCCCAAGTGTTAAACTTCATAAGTAACCCTCAGCTCGCTGAGAATGACTGCAATGATTGATGCAACCATTGTTACCTAATCGGGGTTTACATTGTTCACTAGTCTGGGTTTATTTTATGTTAGCTGATCATCAGTAGACTGGTACTACAATAATTTATTCGACCATTGTAACTCGCAGGCTCATCATGGTTTATACTGTTGTCTGCTCACCAAAGCACCCTTTTGCAGCATAAATGGAATGATACAAATTTAAAGAAAAGCAGCCCACTACAAAAATATAGCAGGCTAAGAGATACAATAACATTTCTATGATACCAATACCCTCTCATTTGAACAAGTGTTTGCTTAGGGCACGTTTGAATGCACATAATCACATACATGTATGATATCACTAATTTTAATTATGTTAGTTCTTCAAGTGATGTATACTGATTACCAGAAATAGAATAAAAAAATTGTTTATTTTGAAATGCAGCTTTATTGTTTTCTTTAAAAACACAGACGCAACATAAAATGAGTCACTTTAACACTACCCTTTTGCCACCGGAACACGAATAAAATGATTTATGCGACTAGTGTAAACTTGATCAGCCTGGTTAAATGCAGGCTTATCAGGGTTTACATCAATCATCAATTTCTTCATGTAGACTCTTCCCCACAGAAACTTTGTTTGATCTGATTCAAGGTCCTAAATTTTCTAAAAAGCCACAAATGTAATCGATTTCATTCATGAGAGGCATGTACAGTATTGGGATCTTTTTTGCTTCAAAAATGCAAATGTAGCCAGGCGAGCATTATAATTGTCAACAGTTATTCTTGATCTAGCTATAAGTCTCCCTGAATCGCGGTCTTAGAGTCAAACTGTTTGCTCTTTTCATTGTGAAATGGTGGTCTATAAAGAGTTATTCCTTTTCCTTGAATTAAATCTTTTATCAAGAAACCTTTATCAACCATAAGACCATCGCCACGTTGTAGTTTGTTTACTATATCACTTTGTCCAAAAATTTCCTTATCAGATGAATTGCCACCAAACATATCTGAATAGTGAATTAAAGCTCCATTTGGAGCAGAGGTGTACATAACTTTGACAGTATGACAATTTTTGTAATTTGAAAACGTCTGTTTTCCAGCTGTGGGACCTCTTGGGACCTGTGTGCTAAATTCTACATAATCTGCAATTGCAACAAGATCTCTAAAATGTTGTTTGGTTGATAATTGCATATGTTTTTGAATATTTTCCTTTGAAGGCCATATTTCAATAATCTTAAATTTTCTATACATTCGTTTAATCCAGAATGTAATTAAAATCAGAGGTAAGAACTGAATCTATAGGATTTTGTTTCAATTTGTATGGTACAAGAAGAAGTTGATTTTCTGAATCTGTGTGAGAAAAAAGTTTGTTCGGATCAGCATGACTAGGGATAGTCTCACATTCTATATGAGGGCAACAACTCACTAAATATTTGTGGAGTATTGTAAAAAGCTTGTAATCTTCAATACCAGTATATCTTTTCAATTCTTTGTCTGAAGATTTTAAGTTCTCAATGTTTGAAGTGTTTACTTGACTTGACTTCTCACACATTATCTTGGAGTCTGTCTGAGTTGTCTTATTAGGCCTGAGACAAAATGAAGATGGTGTTTCAGTTTGTGTCTCTGCACCTATACTAATGTCTGTACTAGATTTTGCCGACCGCTTCTGTTTAGGGGTTACTTGTGTGTGCTTTTGTTTAGCGGGGGTTCTTTGTATTCCTATGGAAACTTTGTTTTCTTTGATATGACATGTGATGTAGAGTCACTGAATAATTTTCTTTTTCTCATTTGAGATGGGGTCCATCGTGGAGTAAGTAAGGACTGTTGAGAAATTGTCACGGTATTTTTTTTTTTGTTTTTTGCTTTTCAAATATTTGATCAGCGTTGCACCCCCCCCTTCTCCCAGTAAAATCCTGGAAAATAATTATGAAAACACTATTTTTATACTAGAATAGTGTCTTTTTCTGATCTTTTACAATGGGGGATTATTAGAAGAAATATTTTTCAAACACAGGAAAGAGAGGCTAGTGACATAAACAGTTACACGTCTATTAAATAAGAAAGAGAAAAAGTTTAAAAGGCCATATAAATTTCCTATTTTGCAAGAAAAGACAGTGTTCACCTCAAAAGTACTGATTGTGTAATATTAAAGCATGTGTGTTCAAAAGAGAAAATATGGTTATAATTGTTTAACATTTTTCAATCATTCAGTGGAATGTGAAGACTTTTATACATTTATAATGTTGAAGACTGGTCAACATTGTCACTTAAAAAAAATAAACATATGCAAAGTATACAAATATACATTTAAAATTTTTAATCAGTATGTCACTTTTTTATGCATAACGGGTAGAAAAATTAATATTAAAGTTACCATCATTTGCAGTTGTTTGAGGTTTGGTCATTGGAATGATGTCCTCAGCAGCCTCAAGTATATTTGCTGTATCCTCTATGCTGGTATCAGAGTATGCAATTGTTTGAGGTTCAGTAATTGGATTAGGACCCTCTGCAGCCTCTGGTATATTTCCTGTATCTTCTGTGCTGGTATTGGGATTGATTTGATGAACTGTAAAATATAATTATTCAATGTAAAAGGCATACAGAAAAAGAGAGTCACTTGTGTAAAAATTGTAACTACGATTTTTTTAGAGATCGAAACTGTGATGTGATGTGATTATGATTTTTAACGTAGCTTTAACAATTTTTCAGTCATATCGCTAAGATGTCTGCAGTGTGGCAGTTTATAGTGATGTCTAGCATTGAGGCATCATGCCGCAGACATGTAGCATGATGTCCCACCTAGTCACATTATCCTGACACCAGGCCGACCAGTCCTAACACTAACCTCTTAATGCTGAGCGCCAAGCGAGGCAGCTGTTAGTACCATTTTGTAAGTCTTGGGTATGACTCGACTGAACACGAACTCCACGACCCTCCCGCATCCGAGGCGACGCTCTAACCACTAGGCCACCGGAGCGGTCAAAGAGATTGAAAACTACATTACACATTACAACATTTACTTGCACTTCGTTTATATCATATTCAAAAGTAAAGACATAGGATAGGTTGCATTATTCACAGTACTAAAATAATGTATTCATTGTTATTATTTAAACAAATTACTGGTAATCAAAGATGAAGACCAGACAGTGGTGTCAGGCCACAACAAAACTGATTAGTAGAGATCAACAATCAAATTTTTGAGAAATCAACTCTAATGACACATACATTTATAAGGCGTGAACCATCTGCTGACAAATATAAGAATAACACAAACCATAAACATTTCTCTGGTTTGACTCCATGTCTGATACAGTGAGCTGTAGTAGACCTGCAACAGCCTCTTGTCTTTCAAAGTCTGAATTTAAAAAAGGACATAAGAATATTTATACACGTTATATAGTTTAAAAACTACACATATAACTATAGGTTGAAGGTAAGAATATGCCTAGGAGGGGATTTCAATTTATCATGTTCCCAATATTAATAATTTAAAAATAGACTACTTCAACAATTAGTTAATTATATAAATTACTAAGATGGTTAACAGAAACCTTGAATATGACGTTATTAGTCAGTACTGAATAAAGTCACGATATGAAAATAATTGACGATACTAAATTATTTAACAATCTTATTTTCCGTAGGACATAATTTATGTACCTTTTTTTTTTTTTTTTTTAACCAAGACAACGTATTACATAAATTGCGTTTCGTTGACCAATATAAGGAATTTTTTCACATTAATATGCGGTATAACAAACCTGGAATAATTCTCGACGGTAAAGCTGTAGAAGTTCCTTCACCATCAGCACTAAAATGCAGCGAACACATTCTCGCATTCTTGAATTGTGACATTCGTTTTCCGGTCAATTCAAGTTCCGATTTTCCTGTATGAGCCACTGTTTGCACAGCAAATCATCTCTCCATGGCAGACAATGGAATTTAATGTCACATCCTTGATTGGAGCGAATTTTGCAACCTCGGACGATACAAGTAGCGGGCATTTCTTCAATCTTTTATTTCTGAAATAGTTCTAAACAACTACGTAGGCCATTTTGTTATGTACATGTGCCCACCAGCGTTTGATTGGCTGGAGTATAAAGTGACTCGGGAGGTTTTTCGGATAATTACGGAGCAACTCGGTTAAATCCGGTATGAAATGTGCTAACAGTAATTTATCAGTTAACATGTACAGGTTGCACGCGCTTCGTCTGATGCCAACACAGAAGAAATGTAGCTCATAACGGCCATGAAATCAATTACTTATTTCTTCGTTTGACAGTTTTATGTAGATGCTTGCAAAATCTTGTAGGAATGTTTCTCAAGAATAAGTGGGCATTTTCGCTGGACAGTGGTCAGTCGTGACAGTTCTGACAGCAATAGCCCACTACTCTAGTTTTCGTAATGTCGAACAGTATATGCATCATTCACTAATCCAGAACAGTAACTTGTTTACACGAAACACTGTTTTCCCCCCAGCAATATTGATCAGAAAATTAATGACGCCCTGGCTTTCACCTTTTTCAGGGCTATTGACCACTACTACATTTAAAAACTCGAATGTAAATAAGGCAAAAAAGCTAGAAGAAAGTAATTATTGCGTGTGGGAGAAAAGCAAAGCTCTTCATTGTTTGTTTTTGTTTTGTTTTGTTTTCATTTCTATACGGAGAATAATGATATTGGTATGGATCTATGATCTAGTGTCGAAGTATTCGTCCTTCAAAAGGAAAGAAAACAAAAGAAATACAGGTCTAACTATAGACAAATGACATTACACATAAATCCAAATTATTATTGGTGGTGAAGGTCTAGCCGATAAATACAGGTAGGAAGACACTCCGAGTAATAGTTTGGATATGCATGACAAAATGGGAAGAAAGCATAACAGTAATAAAACTATGTTCAAATCAAATGGAAAGGTGAACGATTTAAATATTAGTTCTGTAAGTTACTTATTTAGCAGCTCACCAGAAGTAACACATTTGATACACTACAAAAATGTAAAAGTTTGTATTCACGAAAGAATCTGGGCCGTATGTTCATTGGTGGGTTACAATTATTTGAATAGCAATTAAAGGGAAATATTTGATGACTATAAGCAAATATAAGGCCTACCATTATCAAATGTAGGCAGACATTGTAGGAGGAAGAAACCAAGATACCCATATCAAGCTACGATAGCTAGATACCCATATCAACGTACGATAGCTTGTTTTGTAGACATTAGCGTGTCAAATGCAAGAGTAGTTAAAGGAATTAGCGTTGCTTTCTGTCGGTTTAAAATATTTTAAATTTTTAAAGACAGGTGACACATACATGTATAAGATTAAATATTTCAACAGTATTTAAGCGACTTTTCAGTAAGGCAAGAAATGTAATCAGTGCTAGACAATTATACATAGATACATACATACATACATACATACATACACGCACACACACATACATACATACATACATACATACATACATACATACATACATACACGCACACACACATACATACATACATACATACATACATACATACATACATACATACATACATACATACATACTTCGAAAAGAAACGCAAACGTTGAATGTAGTATTATGTTTGAGCAAATAATATACCAGACAAGAGACTCCCATAGTCGGGACAATGACACACTACTTCACATCCTGTGGGTAAGAGAGTGGAAAACGTTGCCTTAATTGATGACCCAACATGGAAAAATTTCAAGCACTAAGCGGCAGAAGGATAAACAAACTTTAATATGATATCGGACAAATGCTTATATATTAGATTATGTCAATGGGCCCATTCCATATTTCGATATCATACATATTGTTTTCAACTCTTAGACTCCCCGTGTGCCGAGGAAGATCTGACACTATCATTCCTTTAAAATGTGCTTGTCAGATTTAAATAAGTTCTATTCTTCCTTTTATATTTTCTTTGCCAGTGAGTTTTCTCGCTCACGCGACTATATATATATATATATATATATATATATATATATATATATATATATATATATATATATATATATATATATACTATATAATAATGTGTGTGTGTGTGTGTGTGTGTGTGTGTGTGTGTGTGAGTGTGTGTGTGTGTGTTTGTGTGTGTGTGTGTGTGTGTGTGTGTGTGTTATGGTGTGTTATGAAAAGTTGTTGCTATTATATTATAACCTTCTTCTCACTTCCTGCTATGAAAAGGAATTACTCATAACTTAAGAAATGTCTTTGCCCATGATTAGAGAGAGAGAGAGAGAAGAAAGTTCAGGCTCTCTTAAAGATGAAGGAGTCACTCATAACGGAGTAGATACGGCTACATTCTTTGGGGAACTTGGCAATGCGGAGGTACGGGAATCGCTGTAAGAAAGACAGACGAAGCCTTCTGATTCTTTTGACAGAGCGGACTGATTCACGCAAGGCCCGCTTCTCTATTTATACTGATTTGAACATGCTCCTGGCCAAATTTGGAAAAGGGTTGGGCTTGTGTGCGTCCCTCTCGAATCAGAAGGAGGCTCCCGTCTATTCTTAATTGAAGCGAGTGTGTTTCGCTTACGTCAGAATTTGCCTCTTCGGCATTTTGTTTCAGACAAACACTGAGTCTTGTATCTTACTCAGTCAGCAAGAATTTTAGGAATCTAGCCTCTTAGTACTGACACAATTTACGACTGCAAGTTTGCTGAAAATGTGTAGTGGGGGGATTTGCACTTGTTTGTAAGGGCGCAATCTTTATCAAAATAGTATATAGTTGTAATAGGAAAAGAAATAAAGCTAATCTCAATATATTTTAATGGAAATTACTTCCAATATAATTTAACGAAAAATTAGTTTTAATACAATTTAGAGAAAATTTCAATGTTATTACTTTTACTCAAAAATTCTGTCCTAATATATATATATATATATATATATATATATATATATATATATATATATATATATATATATATATATATATATATATATATATATATTTGTGTGTGTGTGTGTGTGTCTGGGTGTCTGTCTGTGTGTCTGTGGGTGTAGGTGAGTGTGAGTGTGGGTGTGTATGGGTGTTTCATTAAATCTATCCATGTCTAGGGTTTTTGTGTAACTCTTACCCATATATTTCCATACTTTTGCGTATTCATACTTACATGCATAGATAGACATATACATAAAGGCGTATATACATACGCTGAACACCTACACATGTATTCTTGCCCTTGTATGCTTTATATTCATTTCAAGTCTATAATAGCTTCATGTTTAATACGCTTTAATAGTTTGTAACATCTATATTTCAAAATGAAGTATATGTTATTCCTCATATATTATTCATATGGTGTACTACATATTTAAGCTTAAATTGTTGAATATACTTTAAAAAGCATACATATGACATTTTTACATTGACCTTGCTTTCCATGCTGGATATGATATCATAAAACCAAGACGGTAAATATAGACTTATGGTGGAGGTCTAGTTACAAGTAAATATAAACTTAATACTGAGATCAAATTATAATCATTGTATTTTTGTAAATTTAATTATAAGTTTAGTGTGTTGTGTATTCATTAATATCACTTTAATGTTCCGGTTATTATTATGTAATAATGAAAATAACTGACTGTAATCTCTTTTGAAGAGGAAATAAAGAAAGTCATATTATATGATATTATATGATATTATATGATATTATATGATATTATATTATATATATATATATATATATATATATATATATATATATATATATATATATATATATATATATATATATATATATATATATATATATATATATATATATATATATATATATATATATATATATATATATATATATATATTTTCCTTTCTCCAGGACAAATATCGTTGCAAGCATACGTAGGAAAACTCCACGTTTCTTATTCGTGATGATATGGGTGCATACGATTTTTTTTAATCCAATTAAGATATCAATCAAATCAAAATACGTGACAAGTCTGTTATCACGTACAAGGTAAGGAATAAATAGTTACGTCAAATGAAGATGAAACATGCTGCAAATAGATTATTCTATCAATTTGTGTATGATAATCATTTACTATCACATTTTCCCATTGACAGTTTCTGTATGCATTGCATTTATTGATATTGAAATTAAATTTAATTTGCTTTTTAAAATATGACAATTTAGGTCTTTCTTTATAATATCTACATTTATACATAAGTGTTTAGCTAAACGAATTAGTAAATTTATTACATCATCAGCCCGAGTTCTCTCTTCGATGACAGATATTACGTTTTCCTTGGAGAAAAGTGAGTTGTTGGTGTGACTGTCCTTACTCTCGATCCCGTGTAGCATGTCATGTAGAAATGCATCTGACATGTGTCAACCACAGAACAGGTGGAATATTGTTTCATCTTGTGGCGTACACAGGGGACAAAATCTATTGGCGACAAGTCTGACTGTTTTAAGTAAGGTATTTATTTGTAGCCAAGTGCCTATGTAAAATTTTCAGCGGTATCCATCAAAGGTTTAGGCACTGTGTGGTTTTATATGACGTAAAAAACATTGGAGTTTTATATGAAGTATACAACACTGGAGTTTTACATGAAGTATACAACACTGGAGCTTTATATGAAGTATACAACATTGGAGTTTTATATGAAGTATACAACATTGGAGTTTTATATGAAGTATACAACATTGGAGCAATTCTTTTATTCTCTGTTACTAAACTGAGCATTAAGTTTCCTTCTAGAAGTTGGTTAAATTTCGAAATGGTTGCTCTATGTATATTTGGAACTTAGAGTTGTAAGAGATGCTTTCATTTAGAGTTCGCATGTGACTAGTTAGAGTTCACATGTTTCCATTTAGAGTTCACAGACAACATTCTCTTCAGTCATGTAAGTTTTAAAGCATCTACAAATATTAAAAGATTTACAATCTTCATATCGTCCTCAAAATACCGTATTATTAAAAATTTTCTTTTTATTTTCTCTTTTGATTTCTTCCTGGAAACTTGTAAAAGAGCGTATAAGTTCATTATGTACCTGTTCTGTTGGGTTTCGTCAAGTTAACAAAAGGTAATATATTTTTTATATGGCAAGACCTTTCTCCACTGCTGTCTTTCCAAGAATACTCTTATACCACCGTAAAAGTAAAATTCCTAATTTCTTTAATGTTCATGGGACAGTTAAGAACTGGGATATTTACAAGGTTTGTTGAAAAGGTAATCCCCTCGAAGAAAACAATTCACTGCAGTCCATTTAAGTTTATATTCAGAACAGAATTTCAGTTTGCTTCCTTTTCTGCTTCCAAATCATACGACGTTTCTTTTTACTCTCTATATTAATACTTAGACCCGAAAATTTTGAAAATTGATATGAAAGATCTAAAACAGATATCAAAGGCTTTTCGGAGCCTTCTAGAATGAGTGATGTATCGTCTGCTTCCTGAGAATTGACATTAGTTGTAATACGAACATGTATTCTTTTAACATTCTTAGTTTCATTATCATATGTTAATATTTCCACACTATATATATATATATATATATATATATATATATATATATATATATATATATATATATATATATATATATATATATATATATATATATATATTTGGGGGGGAGACGGGGTCGCTTGGTATGCAGCCACTTTCAGTATTGTTATGTATACCTATATGGTGTATTTAACATTTACACATGATTGTATATTGTAATGGTCATTTGTAAACAACATATTACATAGTATACTTTTGTACATGATTGTAGATTAATCTTTAAAGGTAATGATCATTTGTAAACAACATGTGTTCATGGATTTGAGGTCAGGACCTTGCTTTTTCCCTTGGAAATTCTATGGTCTACCTGATTTTTGAGAGGTTGTTTGCTAAACTTTAAGTAAATGTAACGGACCTTGTTCAAGAATTTGATAGAAATTTCGATTGAAAATGACCCAAGTCCAAGTATTTTGTTGTGTTATAAGTCAGACGATAGTCTGTTTGTAAAGAAGACCAAGTAGACAATTTTTCATTCCTATTTTAATATCAGTCGTTGGGGAATCGCTTTTGTTGTGTTCATATATAGTTTGAGAAGAATTATTTATTTAAATTATTCATCGGAATTTCAAAGTTGTCACTGACATTTTGGACCTTAACTGTACTTTGGGATTATTGTGAATTCATTCAAGGACAATTCTCGATTATTTCATTGTGAAACTTCAAAACTGTTGGCACATCAGCTCATTAAAGGTCATTGTTACTTTAGCACATTCAAGGACTTGTGATCGGACTTTTAGGATTATTTGGGATTTAATTCACAATACTGTACGTTTCTCATAAACTTTAATTTTATAACACAGAGAATTAAATTATTTATTGATTTTACTAAACGTGTTGGTTTTGCTTCTTTCTGTTTAGTTTAAGACCATAGAGTCGCAAAAGTATGAGATATATTTCATATTTGTCTATTAATAGTTATAGATGATTAATATTACAATAAAATTGCTATATCCATTTTATAACTGATTCATCAAACTTAACAAATTTCATTCCTGTACCTATAAACAGTCATGCAACAGCCAGCCAATCAAATGCCTTTTCGCTACAAATAAATTGGAATTTTACATTACCATATTATCAGACTGGTCTAAAAATATACTGGAATGTTACGTCTTCAAAGGTTTCATGTACATTATGTATTCTGGGTATCTGAGCATCGAATTATTGCAAAAGTTTCTCTTTTGGATTTCTTTTTAAAGACTGGTCTTATTTTGTACCAAGGAGTGATCAGCCCAATATCTCGGTTCAATCTTAACTTTTTCTGGTATTATAAACACATTTTCAGATTCTAACACAAGTATTGTTTGTTTTTTAGTGTTCATCTCCCACCAAATGTCTACGAGACTATATTCCTTATATACGTCTCAAAGAACCCCATTGCCTTTGGATTATTCACGTTATTGTAATTAAAAGTGTCAGAGTCTGGGTCCATGACTACTTAAAGTCTCCTCCAATTACAATGTAATAATTTATTAATATCTGAATGTTTTCTTTTTCATCCGAGAATAAAGTTCTGGGCTGTCTGTATCTGGTCAATATACATTTATAAATTTGAATCTATAATTATCAATAGCTATATCCCGAATAAGTTTATTTCCCATATTATCTTTCTTCACTTCTTCTAAAATAAATTGGAAATTATTGTTCAATAATATAGCTGCCCCTCTAGATTTAGTTGAATATGAACTAAACCATTACTCATATCCGCACGTAATCATTATCATATATTCTGTCAAATATGAGCTTTCCTCTATTCTTTCTTTCTTTATTTCTTTCCTTCTCTTTCTTTCTTTCTTTTAGCCCCAAAGACATTTGGCTTTTATTATTTTTAGTAACGGCAGCCATATTTAATCGCCGATGGGAGTCGTATGTTTAATAATCAAAGTGTAACGGAATTTTGTGTACTTAATGTCAATGTATTTTATATGAACGAAAATGTACTAGGGTTTCGTTACCGCGTTCAGCGTCAAAATATTGAGATCCGTTACCCATTGGTGCAAGAGAAAATTTCCCCCAGTGAGAAACCCGATTACCTTAAGCTTTCTGGGTTCATATTACCATAATCAGGGTACATAGAGTAAACTGTCGATGTTCTATCACAACACAAACAGTTTTGTCAGGAAGCTGTCGACGTTACGGATGGCTTCCTGACCATCAAAAAGCCTGAAAGGCAAAATACATTACAGTGGGCTCTGCCCAACCAAACCAGGTATTGATTGTATGATGAGAAATGCATACATCAATGACCTTTTACGGAGCCATCTTCATCTCTAGAGCTGATCTTGGACGGGATGTGGAAGAAGTCTCAGGGTTTTCGTGTAACCCGTACGCTGCCGTCGATGGTGAAGTGGCTGGAAGGACGATATTGGTTTTCTAGCAGTGATGGACCAAAACCTCCGCACCAACGGGTCTGCAGGGAATAGGGAAGCTCTTGAGGGATCCTTCGGCAGCTTGGGAGAGACAGGCTATGCATTGTGGCTCCTTGGCCATTCGACGAGAGCTGTGGAACCGGAAATGCTTCCTTATCGTCAAGTGGACGCCACGAGCAGCATGCTCCATTGTTGAATCAACATATCAGTGTCATTTCATGAGTGAAAATTAATAATTTAGTATCTCTATGTGAGTGTAAATCAATAATACATAGAAACATTATTCATATTTTTGTACAAATTCTATACTTTGACACCCTTGGTGATAGATGAAACATAATTCATATAGTTGTACAAATTCCATTCCTTTATATCCTTGGTGACATTTGAAACATCATTCGTACTTTTGTACAGTCTAAACATTAACCATCCTTCGTGATAGATCCATATTTCAACAATCATACTTGGTCATGAGTTCCATGCGCTTATTCTTATTTTACTACTCATTTAAGTTACATGTTCTGATTAGTTCAAGTTAGTAACGATATAATTTCCTTGTATCAGTTGTTTAACTTGTGCACATCATTCTGTTAAATCCATTGTTGGACTTTATACGCAGGAGTATGGTGTTAGGTTCATTCCTCGTTCAATTACATGACATTAAATTCAATCCCATCCCTGCTTAAGCCTGTAACGCAGAGAGCTTAATACTAGGACGCTTACTATCGAATGTGGTCTAGTTCATTTGAGGAAAATTCTTTTCCTTGCACATCAGCAAAATATCAGCTGTAGTGAAGTATACAGATCTCAAAAGACCAGTGTAAGATGCACCTTCCTGTATGAAGACTTCCTGTATGAAGACTTCCTGTATGAAGCTTCCTGTATGAAGACTTCCTGTATGAAGCTTTCCTGTATGAAGCTTTCCTGTATGAAGACTTCCTGTATGAAGACTTCCTGTATGAAGCTTTCCTGTATGAAGACTTCCTGTATGAAGACTTCCTGTATGAAGACTTTCTGTATGAAGTGAAATATTTCCTTATATCTACTTTAAGAAACGTTGATATTCTCTATTTGTCATGCTTCTATTGATTATGCTTCTATTTATCTCTCGTGTTAGTATCGAAATGTATTGTATGACTCCATCAACCAAGAAAACACAGCAGTCGAATGATACAAAGTATATTTATTTTTTTAAGTGAAACAATTTGCCTGTTCAATCTCACCAATGCTCATTTCCATGACAAAAATTACCATTTTTTCTATGCTTGATTAACACTTCAATTAAGAACCAAAAGGATTTTTTAAAATATATTTAAGTAGCAAGTTTTGATGCCAAAATTACCTGTTAAAACTGATATTTTGCTGTACAATATGATTCCCTAAATTACATACTTTTTAAAGTTGATACTTTGCTCTACAAACTGATGTCAAAGGTATATGCTTGTTAAAATTGATAGTTTGCTCCACAAAATGATGCCAAAGGTATATGCTTTAAAGTTGACACTTTGCTCTAAAAATTGATGCCAAAGGTACATGTTTGTTAAAGCTGACACTTTGCTCAACAAAATGATGCCAAAGGTACGTGCTTGTTAAAATTGATACTTTGCTCGACAAATTGATGCCAAATTGACACTTTGCTCTACAAAATGATGCGAAAAGGTACATGCTTGTTAAAGTTGATACTTTGCTCTACTAACTGATGCCAAAGGTACATGCTTGTTAAAATTGATACAAAATGATACACAAATTACATGTTAAAGTTCATACATTGCTCTACGTAATAATGCCAAAATTACGTACTTGTGCTCATGTTGAAACCTTGCCAAAATGGACCTTATTGTTTGTTCCCTAGCAAACACCCCACCCAGCAATATCTTTATTGCTCTAAAATTTACAAACAACCCCCAGCAACAACTTTAACCTCTTTATTTACAAAACAACCCCAGCAATAACATTTACCACGCTAACATACAAGACAAGCCAGACTTCAGGATATTGTTATTATGTCTATAGTATGTGCATTATTTTCATTATAATAGTTTGTTTTGGGTCATTTAGTAAATGAAATTTTTAAAATTAATATCCTGTGATCGTAGTTTGTATGTTAAAGATGAGTTAATTATCGTGCGTAAACTGATTCATTCGTTGGTTTCAAGGTTGAGTAGTACAATTAGATCCAGGTAAACGTCACGTTATCTAATTTCAGGACATGAGTTCTGGAAGGAAAGACTGATCTAATTCTTGGTTAGCTAGAGTAGACCACCTGACTCTGTTTAGTTGTAAAATGATTTCAAAATGCCATGATTATTCATTTAAAGCTTCGTATTGCATTCTCTCTAATGTTTATCGGAATTATATAGATTTAAATTATTTCGTAGAATAAGGCATTCTTGGTAGTGCTATCAGTTTTGGAAGAGTTATATTGACAGGATTGATTCATTTATTTAATTTAATCATTGGTTGGAATTACAGTTCTATAACATTGATTTAAAAACTATTTAGATATATAATAGCTGTACGGAATTTTTGTAAATTCATTCAAAGACATTTGGATTTATAGCTGTACGGAATTGTCGTGAATTCATTAAGAAGACATTTAGTTATATAAAAACTGTCATGGGATTACTGTGAATTCATTCAAAGACATTTGGGGATTTATCTCATGGAGATTCTTCTGTACCATTGATACATCAGTACATTACTGACTGTTATGTATACTTAATCTATATTGGGGGTTTTTTTTGTTGCTTTTTTCAATCATTATATGTTATGTATATCTATATTTTGCAATTGATCTTAGTCCAAAATCAAATTAATGGTCCACATGAAAGGTGACATTTATTTTGTAAACAGCATAATACACAGCTAATATTTCTCTGTGATTAAAGAATAAATATTCAGATCATTATTGTTGGACGTAAATATGTTTACTTGAATTTGTGTCTATGATGTTAGTTTTTCACTTGGAAATTCGTAACCTTGTTGACAGCTGTTTTAGACAGGAGACTAACTTACGTTCTTGCTCTGTTATTGTGTCTTAGCTTTTTATACCAATGTTGTTTATTTGAACAATGACTTATTCCTACCTTAACATACGAAGTGCAGTCAGTCTTATTATTGTGCTCAGATTTTAGTTGGAGTGGATTTATTTATTTACAGGAATTACGAAGTGCTCATTAATACTTCTTGGACTAAATCATTAATTATAGTGAATTCAGTCAAAAACATTTTGGATTATATTATTGTGATACATCAAAAGATTGTTAACACATCGCCACATTCCAGGCGATTGGCACATTAGCACATTCGAGACTACATGTACATCACCACATTTAATACTGGAATTTATTTGAAACACCTCTGGAATGCAATTGTAACTTCATACATTTGGACATGTGAACGAACTTATAAAACTGTTTGGGATTTATTTACAAGACTAAGTTCATTTCAAATTTTTACTTTGTATTCAGGGGAAATAAATTATTTGTCACTCTTTTAATGTTTCTTATTTTAAGACCATAGATTAGTCACACAGACCATCATTCGGAATACTTTGGAACTGAATCGGATTACTCGAGACTTTTGGAATGGTAGATCTATTGAGGACTTAAGGATTTCATTCAGCATACTCTAAGATATATTTTTTAAAAATCTTTTGTATTTTAGGGAAATAAATATATTTTTAGTTATACAAGACTTTGTGGTTATCTCTCTTTCTTGTAATTATTTTAAGACCATAGAGTCGTAACAATGTCTACGTCGACTAGCATAAATAAAGAAATATCACGAGTGAAGTGGGAAATATGATATTGTCACGAGTTTCTAAGGCACTATAAACAATGCAAAATGTCCCCACTTCATACGTGAAATATTTCCTGTCTACTGCTACAGATATATATATATGATATATTAAGCTATAATATTGTTTTATTTAAGTTATTTCGGCTAATGACGTTTATATTTTAACTCTTTACTTCTGTGGCTGGCCTATGCTATAAGAAGAGTACATGTATGTACTTTCCCGATTCATAATTCAGGGTCGAGTTGTCAAGTACATATCAACAACTAATTAGGTCAAAGTAGGCCAACGAAATTGCGAATGGAGGTCACTTCAACATCATGCGATCCTAGGAGTACATCTGTTCTATAGAGATATAATGCAGGCCCTAGTTGTTGATTAGCTCAATAATTAAAAAGGGTGAGACTATGACTGCTAAGATATTTCACAATAATAATTTAAAATGTTGGGGAATCTTTTCTAGTGATTCTAATTATCATTGTTTGTTCAGCATTAAGTGGCAATATAAGAGAATTAAAACACCGCGTTCTCATTCTTCAGTTATATTCGGCCTTTCGATGAGTCGGAGATGCAATTTGATTTATTTAAAGTTTGTTCATTGAAATTGCAGAGCAGAAAACATTCATTCGAAACAAACAGTACTCCACGGACTATTGTGAAATTATTCAAGGACTTGGATATTTAATTAATTTCGTTTGATTGCGTAAAAAGTTCAAGGACTTTAGTCACGTTCTGTCTTTACTGAATTATCTTGAAGTAAAACTTTCGGATATTAGAACAGTGTTTCACCATTGGTGCGAGCACATAAGCACAATAGAATCTTCATTCGGAACACCCTTAGATCGTTTCCTGAATACTGTGAAATTGATAGTACATTCAAAATTTTAGGAATTTATATAATACTGCAAGTAATTTTAAATTCTTTCACATTGCTTGATTTTATATTTTAGGGAAATAAATTTATATTTTGGGAAATTGCTTGCTTGCTGGGTTTTACCTTGCCTTTTTACATAGTTTAAGCCCCTAGAACGTAACACTACTCCAATAAAATGTAGATTTCTTTCTATTATACATTTTTAGGCAAAACGCATGGACATGGATGATTGTTTTCTCTATTTTGATACAATGCAATTAACGGTTGCATTGGGACAGCGATGAAAGGAAGTTCCAAAACTTACAATAATTTTAAATCAACGACTTGTATATTTAATGCTTAAAACTGTAAATTTTGTCAAATTAACAATGATCATACTTTATTTTCATTCAACATATTTTGGTCCGCGGATTGATACAGTGAATATTGCTGGGCTATGGAAGTTGAACAAGTATCACAGGGCGGTTGCTTCAGACAGACTTTAGTGCGTAACATCTTTTAGCAAATGATTTTAACGATTGTGAATTTACTTTTAGGGATTTGAGGGTCGTTTTTTTCATGACGTCTCCATTCAAACGTAAATATTTGTCCTTGGCAAGCTTGCAGTCTTGTTTGGTAACAGACGCAGCATCCAAATATTTAATCTAGAGATTTTCCTAAAACTGGATCTGTTTGACATAGAGTGCAAAAGGTGATACGATTCGAGAGTGTAAAATATGTTATGATTCTATAGTCCTAAACTATTTAACAGAAAGAAAAAATCCTCCGAATTTTGTAAAACTTAACAAATAATGTAATTCTCTGAGTTATAAAATATAGGTTTGAGAGTAACTTTCAGTATTATGAATTAATCTACATAATCCGAGAATATTATATCATTATTCCGAAAGAATAGAGTGTTCCAAATGAGTCCCAGGTCCTGATTATGCTGAAGTACCAATATCATTGAATATGCTAATGTGCCAACAGTCTTGACAATCACAATGACACTGTCCAAAACCCATTTGATTGAATTTACAATAATCCCGAAATGTTGTTTCAATCCACAGTCAATGAGCACTTTGTAATTCCAATAGTTGAAAGAAATGCTTCCTCTCAGACTAAATCTAAACACAACATTAAAACATTTGCAAACTAAAATTAAAACAAGAATATAGGAAATGAACAGATTGTTAAACTTTCCGTTCTGCTGCTGCTTATCGCAATGTTTTCCTTTCTCAATCGATGTCACAATACCACCTACGTGACTCATGTGACAACGGCTTACGTAGCAACAGAACCCACCTAACTGAATCATCCACTGGGAAATTACCCCAAACTTATAAACATGTTCATTATTACGACTGATCTTAAAACTGGTCAACACATATTTCTAGATTATTACAATCTACAGGCATGCACCAATCGTAAAGACACAATATAGGAATACATAACACCTTTCCTCACAAACAAGAAAGATTTATGCAATAAAGCTTTCTTTAACATATTAGTAGAACATAAACATGAGAGCATACTAATAAAATTACATAGGAAGATGTCTTATGAATGGCATAAAAATATATACAAAAAAAAGTTAGTATTTCTATGCACGGGAAAGGCTTTTCTGACAAAATAAAGGCGTCTCTGATCTAGAAACACATATTCCTTTACTACTATTACAGCCATGTTTTATGATAATCTTTTTCGTACTTGCTAACTCTCACTGGCAGAATATCTGTTAACATACTGTCAATAATACGGAACTCTCGTATTAAATCGTCCATATCATATTTTACACCTCGCAAATAAGATAGTATCTGATCAAATAATTTTTTACAATGATAATTGCTGTTTTACAAGCATTTTTTAAAGTCTCAAGTTGAGGCTCAATTTTCTTACACGTTGTTGAAAGAGAAACACCAACACCAGATATTATTAACAAAAACGGATTTAACGATGCGCCACTTGAGATTATATCAGAGCCAGTCATTAGCAGTGGTAAATATGATATTACTTGAAGTATTCTACTGTAATGCTTGTAACATTGTTTTACACACCAAAGGTTTTTATGATAAAATTTGTAATATTGCATTAGTGCGTCAACATCTTGTATTGGAATTTCTTCTAAAATATGATTGAAATCGCTTATCTACTTTGTCATTATACAATATTTGCTTACAATTTTGACACGATAGTAAAAACTCTAACACCAACAATCGAATCAAGAAACTCACGGAACTTATAATTGTAAGGATCAGCTATAAAATCTCTGTACTTGTTATAAACATCTGACGAAGTATCCTTATATCGTTCATCTGTTAGTACCTCAATTTTCTTTAACGAACAGTAGGAATCAAACGTGTTTTCTACTTCACGTTCATATAAATCTGTTTTATTTACCAAATTACCGTATTCTCCTTCTGTTTTATCAATAAAAACAAGTACCAAACTTATTTGATCCAACTTAAAATTTTTGAGAACGAGATATTGTCTGATAATTGCGTATGCGACTATAAAATTTATTAGCATTAATTTTCGTAGTCTGTCTTCGTCAATTGTGGGAAGACCAATAACAGAAGCAACTTTCAGCATTAATTTTTCGTATGGTTTCGTAAGTATTTTCTCGATTTCATTGTAATAATTTCGTAATGACAATTGTCTAGAGCGTTGAAGCGATGGAAGTGGAACATCATATTCTTCACTTATATCGTAATAAGAATCAATCATTTTTTCCAACTTTGTTTGTTTGATTTCTTCAAAAAACTTTTCTCGCGAAACATCGTTGAATGACTAATTTCATCGTCAAAATTTTTGATTATCTCTAGAGATTTATTGATAATGACCGGATCGAATGCTGGTTTTTACGTATCATTGGTAAAATTGCGTTTGAGTATGCTTTTATAATTAACTCTGTATCCGCTGTCATTGCAACGATCTTAACTATGGTTTCCTTGTCGTGGTAGTACATACCAAGATATTTAAAACTTTCTATTTTTTAAAAACTATTGAGTAACTCCGAGTTCCTTTTCATTCCTATTGTCCTAGATTCCGCTAGTTTCATGAGACGATTATAGTTATCTTTTATTTTTTCCTCCTGTGCTATTCGTGTTAATAAACCTGATTGTATTATCAAATTTATATTTTTAGAATCAAGCACAAGCAATTTTGTTTTCAGACAGGATTTCAACTTGTTTTTGTTCTTCTAGACAATCATCGGGATGACAGTATCTGCTTATAAAATCAAAGTTTTTCTATTGCTTTTATTAGTTGTAGTCCTCGCATATACTTAACACGAATAAAAAAATGTCTTCTTCTGACGATGGAGAATTTATCATTGTAATTGGAAAATTTTCGTAGTATTTATTACACGTGCCGCTAGTGATTCGTTTTCATCATCTTTTTGTGGGTTAAAAATATTATCATAAAATTCTCTTGCAACGGTTATAATTACTGGTTCAGACATTATTTTACAACGTTAGATTAAATCTGATCATCAAGTGTGTATATTTGAAATGCTGTCAGTCCTGGAAACGGATGTTCAGCAGCGATAACATAAACCCGAAAATACAAGTACTTGTTGACAGTCTTTTCTGTTGGAGTTGTAAAGTATTGTGTTGTTGAAATATACGTGTTCTCTGTACTGTATAATATTACCCAGTCGATATCATTGTTTGATCCTTCTAATTGCTAATTATAAATTCGACCAACACTAGAGTTTAATCGACCTCGCAAATGAAATTACCAGATAGCAACTGCAATGGGACATTTAATTTTAATCCAAAAGTTTTCAACTTCTCCGTTAGTAGTCCATTCTTGTCTATCAGAGTAAGCATGATGAGGATAATTTTCAAGATAATATGATGATGCGCTTACGTCAAAGCCAGCTCGGTTATCAGTTGCCTTAAAAAGTATTGGAATATACACAACATTATTTTTAGTTCGTTTTATACCACTAGATATACTATCAACGTACGCTTTATCTGTCAGATCATTAGGGTTAGCTGGAACATATAACGTTGTTATTTTGTTATTTCTCATATTTATGTTACCTGACATTGATCCACCGGATTGTCTTAAATACGGAACAAGTGCTCTTCTTAACTTAGCGTAACTAATAGCATCAGTCTCATTAGCTGGTGGTGAGGTTGTCGGTAATCCAGTTATTTTTAAATTATTGCTCATTACAAGGTTACCTGTCATTGTGTCGCCAGCTTTATCAAGCTTGTTATCGTCAAGGGATTTTAGTTGCGTATAACTTACCGCTTGTGTATTATCAACATTTGCTGGTGGATACTCAGTTTCCAACTCAATGATTGTTTTACTTGACATGTTAATAACACCTGTAACAGTTCCACCGGTTTTGTCAAGCTTGTTATTAGCCACATATTTCAACTGTAAATAACTTACCGCTCGTCTTTGATTTAAGTTTGCTGGCGGATGCGCGATTTTCAAATTTATTATTTTTTTCCTGATATATCTAAGTTTCCGCTTAAACTTCCTCCTGTCAATGATAGTTTATTATTGTCGACGGATTTAAGTTGTGCATAACTAACAGCTTGTGTATCAACAACACCTATTGGCGGATAATTTGTTTCTAAACCTAGTATTCGTTGATTTGACATAAACAGATAACCTGTCATTGTATCACCGGTTTTGTTTTACCAATGACGACGTGTCAGTTATTGTTGTTTCGTCAGCGGAAACAGTTCCCGGAAGTGCTGTTCCAAACTTTTTGTAATAACGCATATTATGTAAATTATATTACATAAAATTATATAACAACAATGGCGAAGTCAACGATATTAAATTTTGACACCGAATGATCAATCAAACATAAGCATAATAACGAACTTCCAGATTGTCATTATCTTATTGTTGGTCGTACAGGCTCTGGTTAAACAAATTTATTATTAAATCTCTTACTCAACGATAACTTTAACTATGACAGAGTTTACATCTACACAATTAATCCACAACAAGACAAATGCAAATTATTAAGCGAGTACAACGATAAACTTCGTGATG
Organism: Megalonaias nervosa; assembly: GCA_016617855.1. Lineage (NCBI taxonomy): Eukaryota > Metazoa > Mollusca > Bivalvia > Unionida > Unionidae > Megalonaias > Megalonaias nervosa. The sequence goes on along the minus strand of JAECUM010015993.1, from coordinate 20,087 downwards.
AGCTTAACGCTGGCGATGATATATTTTTAATAAAACAACCAGAGGAATTAATTCAAGTTGACGAACTTGATTCGTCCGAGCATAAAATAATTGTATTTGACGATATCCCTGTAAACAACGAGGAGATGAATAAGATTAAATCTTATTTTCATTATCGCGTAACAAAAAATGCAATTCAGTTTATCTCGCGCAAGGATTTTACAACGTTGATAGATTTATTAGGCGAAATACGGGATGTTTTATATTATTTCCTGGACTAGATAATGTTGATATGAGAAATATTGCAAATGAATAATGCAGTGACGTAACTAAAGATAATTTTATTGAACTATATCATCAAGCAACCAAAGATAAATACAATTTCTTTTTATTGGATAAACTAGCGCGTGATCCAGCTAAAATGTTTCGTTGTTGTTTCGACACATTTCTATAGACGAATTTTATAGAGCGTATAAAAAATAAACAATTGACAAGCATCAACAAAAAAATTGAATTACTAAAGAAATTTATTACAATTCGAGATGCTTTTAAGAAAAAAGTGGAAGAGGCATGTCAAGGACAACGTGCTGCAGAAGAAAAAACCACCAAACTTTATAAACCTGTTACAGACGCAGTACTCGGTAAGCAGCCAGAAATATCAACATTATCTCCAGAGGAACTAAAAAAAAGTGCAAGAAAAAGGCATGTTGGGTTTACTAGGAGAAAGATCAAAAGAGGAAACTAAAAAAATTGTAGAGGAAATTGTAAGAAACATTGCTGACAAGCTGAATTTGATAGATTAATGAATAACCCTTTTGCGTTACAACAAGCTATTACAGGACTGACAGTTAGGCCAGCCGAGTTAAGGAGGATGATGGATGAATTAATTAAAAAACAAGAAACAGTTACTGAATCTATCACAAAAATAATATCCACCAGAGACAAGATAATATTTTTAGAAAAATGGCGCATAGCAAAATATTAGATGATGAATACAATGATTTGACAATGTTAGAAATTGGCCAGAGGAAAAATTTAGAGATTTATTAACAAAATTAGAAGACATTTCTACACTTGGTATAAGAGCTGATGAAGGAATAAAAGAAGATCGAACGAAATTAAGTATGGTGAATAAAGTGGATATTATAAAGGAAGGAAAAATTACTGAAGTTATTTACAGCAATAACGTATCGAGAAAGGCCAAAAGATTATGGTTAATGTTGGACTTTTAAAAAACTGTTTTTTTAAGTATGATGACGCACGAGATAAAAGATTACCAGAGGAAACCACTGGATCTGGCGTTAAAGTTTTTACATCAAACGCCGAGATGGTTGACAGACTTATGTTATTAATATCATCGAAAGAAGCTGGTAATACAAGTACTGAAATCGACAACGAAATCATTGATATATTAGATCATCTTAGATCAAGTGGATTACTAACATCAGACGAGTACCAAATTTTACATAGTGATCTTATCTAACAATATTGTTATAATGTCAACAACACTATTACTTGACTCGTCACAAACGACAAAAAATAGCGCAAACTTTTCTGTCCAATATAATCCACCAATAAAACTAAAACCAAATACACAATACGAAATTGAATTAATTTCCGCCACAATATGGCATTCCATGGCAAATGTAAAAACAAACGTCAACGACGACTTTGCATTTAATTCTGGTGCTTGGGTATCAGTTAAAATACCACAGGGAGCGTATAATGTAACTGATCTCAACAAAACGATAAGAGAGTTGATAACAAAATGCACTGCTGCAGACAATTTTGAATTAACTCCAAACTATAATATGCTACGAGCTAGAATCAAAATAAAAAATAATTTGATAATCGATTTTTCACCAGCGACTAGTATCGCATCATTGCTAGGATTTAAAAACCAACAATACGGCAGCGTGGCAGAACAAAGAGTATTATATGACGGAGATCTTCCAGTTAACATAACAGAAGTAAACACGATTTTGATAAATTGCTATATTGCATCTGGGTCGTATTCTGCTTTAGGAAGTCAAGGTCAAACAATCTATAGTTTTACACTAGATGTTCCTCCAGGATCATTGATGCAAATTACTCCTCGACATGTAATATACTGTCCGATTAATCTTGAAAATCAAATAACCAGCATAACAATGCAACTAACAAATCAATCAGGACGACAAATAGATCTTAACAATGAAATTGTCAGGTATTATTTACACTTAAGCGCGCAGTGACTTAAATCATCGGCGTAAATTTTATAGGTCAATATTGAATAAGAAGATGAGGCAAAAAAAATGTTTATAGAAGAAAAATTGTAGGTGGATCTTTTGGAAATATATTTACAAAAAAAGCTGAGAACATCCCGGGAATTGCGCGTAAAGTAGCACCAATTGCACTTGACGCAGGTAAAGCTTTTGCGACAGGGACAGCTAGTTCAGCAGGAAAAAAGATCGCTGATAAAATTAAAGGCAGCCCACCTTCAACAATGCCTTCAGCATTGGAAATAAAACGAGCAATTTCAGATATTGCACCAACAGCGGAAACAGAACGAGCTATGATAGCTACAACAAAACAATTGCTGTCACCACGTGGTGAAGAGGTAATGCGCAAACTTGTAAAGAAAACAAGACAAATAACGCCTGCTGCTTTTAAGTTGTTGTAATTTTGTGTGGATTATAGAATAAATAATGTCAGTTAAAAATTATCTTGATCTTGCCGAAGAACATGATACCGACGACACAGTGACAGAATTCGATTATGTCGAGTATCTAGACGCAAACTCAAACGAACCAAATAAAGCTGGCGTCAGACCTTTTAACACAAGATACGAGGATGTGTTTTTGTTGCCACACAAGGCGGTGTTAGAAGTGCGTCGTCAATTACTAACTGCGATAGGCGGTAATATTCCATCTGGTGCAGAAATTGCACTTGTCAATAACGGTTGGAGCTTGTTTAAAAGTGCACGGTACCAACTGGCCTTAAAAGTGCACGGTACCAACTGGCCAATCAGACCGTGGAAGATATTTCAATGCACTTGCCTATAGCAAGTACAATACTAAATATCATCTCGTTTAGCGATGATTATTCAAAATCAATAGCCACAAATATGATGTGCTTTAAGGATACCTCACTTGGGACAGCTGTTTCAAGTGAGTTTCGTACTGGTGTTGGTGCTCCTGCTGAAGATAATATGAATCTAATCGCTAATCCCGCTGGTAATACAGTTGCTGATATTGGAGACGCAATAAGATCAGCGGTTACAAATATACAACGACGGCAATATAACGAGGGATATGCTAAACGAAAAGCATTTGCCGCAGAATCTCGGGAAATAACGATGATGCTTCCGTTAAGTACAATATTTGGATTTTGCAGCGAATATAACAAAGTTTTTCGCGGGATTAAACATACACTTATTTTAGATCGAGCTGATCAAAACGATTGTATAATACAGGCTGATGGAGTAGCTGAAGGACAGTTTGCTATTTCAAAATTAGCACTGTGGATGCCACGAGTTGTTCCGTCTGTGGCTAAATCAATGGAACTCGAATCATTATTGACCGCTTACACGAAAAAAATATATTTTCTGCAAAACAGAATTTATTAAACAGCAATTCCTAACGCAACCGATTACACCTGGCGTGTTGCAACTACATCAAGCGAACAATTACTTCGACATTTGTTTGTTGTATTTCAACGACAGACACGTCGTAATGATCAAGAAATGAACAACTCCATATTTGATTACCCTTATGTTAGACGAATATTTGTTAGAGTAAATTCTAAACAATATCCCGAACGTGCAATCGAATGTAATTTTGCTGATGATGAAACAAAAAACATATCTCGGCCGTACATGTACCTTTTGGAGGCTATGCAAAAATATCAGGACGCGGGCAGTTGATCTCAGATATCAGTAGAGGAATTTCGATCACTGTATCCTATCTTTTATTTTGATATATCAAAACATTCCGAGCGAGTTATTGGATTGACTGTTGATATTGAGGTCACTTGGACGCTTGGCGTGGCTCCAGATGCAGCTAATCTGTATAACGTATATGCTCTAGTTGTCAGTGATAGATTCTTAACAACTGATGCAACCAAGGGAAGAATGACCGTCCAAGTTTAATCTAACAAACAAGTATTCAATGAAAACGGAATACACAGCTAAAGAAATATACCTAACGCCCGGCCAAATTAAAATATTATCAGCAGCGGTTGCTAAATGTAATTCTGTCTCTATAATGATAAAGTCTCTAGGGACTGACAGCGCCGCTGCAGTGAAAGTAATATTAACTCAACAGCAAATTAATAAACTCGATCAGGGAAAACCCTTTGTTCTCAAACTATCTGTTGCACAGATAACAGCGATAGCAAAACACGGAGGATTTTTTGGGCCAGCACTTTCTGTAATAGCTAGCGCAATACCAAAAATTTTACCTGTGTTAGGAACAATAGGACTAGCAAGCAGCGTCAGGAGCGGTATCTGGAGCAACTAAAAAAGCTGTATCTGGAGACGGTGTCTCTGGAGATGGAATCAAACAAATTATCGTTAGTTTTATGTAACAATAAATAATATAATGCCAGCTAAAAAGAAAGCACAAGCGACAAAATCTAAAAAATCAAGATCGTCAAAAACTAAGAAAAAGAAGTCGCCAAAGAAAACAACGATTTTATCGCCAGGGGAAACAACAACAATAAAATGCCAGCAAGCGCCAAGGGAAACAACGGCGATGTCGCCAAAGAAAACAACGACAAAGTCGCCAGGGGAAAAAACAAGGAGGAATTTTTCCTTTCGCTCCACTTTTATCAGGGTTAGCAGGCAGTCTAATTCCAAATCTGTTAGGGGTAGGACGTGGAATGACTCTACCAGGCACCAGACGCCGTTGACAAAGCCTGTCGCGTTGAGTAATTTCGATATAATTGAAAAATTGAATGACATTGTCGGATTTCGTGGAGTATATTCCAAAGACGAATTAGATAATGTACCAGCAGGTAGTTCGTGTATTGTAAATATAGAAAACTTCGATGATGGATCCGGCATTCACTGGATTGCTCTTTACGATAATAATTATTTTGATTCGTTCTGACTTCCTCCGAGTGATCTTTAAAAAAATATATTTTTTAAAAATTTAAAAAAATACATTACTCATCTAATCAACTACAGCCTCTTGGAGCATCAGCTTGTGGTTAGTATTATATTATGTTTATCCGACAGATGTCCCAATCCTCTGATTTTTTAAAGTTTATTTTATAACTTGACAAGCAACCTTCTCACGCAAACAATGAGGTTGCAATGAATTTTATCTAAACTTACAAATATATAAAAATGTCAACATACAGTCTCAAATGTAAAACTAAAACAACGAACAAGGATGAGGCCACGGAAAAAACAAAAAATAATAGAATAATGTTAAAAAGCATTTGCGCTCTTTGTGGTAGAAAAAAGTATGCTTTTAAAGAAATTATCCCGAGCTAGAATGTGTGACAAGGTTATTTGAGTAGATGATTAACTGACGACGGTAAATATTTTGTCGACGATTAAAAAAGATAAAATGAAATGTAATTGTGATTGTGATAAAATTCTTTGTATCTAACAAGATAAAATTGTTACGTACTATCAATCATGAAATCGCCGTGCGGTAATTGGTAGCGGTATTGACATCAACAAATTTATTGGAAAATTATCAAAACCAAAAGGAGGTTGGACATTGCCTGGCCATAAATATACCGGGCCGTACAATCCACTGGACAAACAGTTAGATGAAAACGATAATCCATTACCAGGACAAGAGCCTTATAATCAATTTGATGCAATAGCAATGCGTCATGATATTTGTTATCGTGATATTGAACGTTCTGATAACGTTCGTGCAGAGAGCTCAAAATCAAACTGTGATAAAGTAATGCTAGATGAGCTACGCGATATGAAACCTGCAAACGGCCTGCTTCACAGGCTGCGAGAACGATTTGACAGAAGGTTAGTTCAGGGAATGATAGGAACAAAATAAAAGTTAGGTCTTGGAAAAGAATTATATGATGATCTTGCAGCCGAATTACATAAACCTAAAAAAACATTTCCCCGACGTAAAGTTATCGCAGATGCCGTTGACGATATCTGGCCGATAGATTTAGTTGATGTTTCAAATCTTGCTCCGTTTAACGTTGGCGCTGATGGCGCTCCAAAGAAGTATCTTTTTAACGTTATTGACGTTTTTAGTAAATACGCGTTTAGTATACCCGTTTCAGATAAAACAGGAACATCAATGACTGATGCGTTAAAACAAATAATAACAGGTACAGAAAGAAAACAAAACAGAATCTGGACCGATCATGGAGCGGAGTTTTTCAATAAAAAATATGAGTAGTTTTTGGAGCAAAATAACATTAAAAAATATGTTACTGGAAATGAAGGTAAGAGTGTTATCGTCGAGCGATTTAATCGTACACTGAACGAGCTGATACATATACATTTGACAGCTAAAAATACAAATAACTATATTGACAATCTACAGCAGATTGTTGACAAATATAAAAATATCCCTTTTGCTAGGTGTAAAGGAAAATGTCACCAAATGATGCAATTAAAAATCCTATTCTTGCAAATGAAAACATGTACCGCAGACATAAATTTAATGTTGGTGATAAAGTTACAATTTCTCTGACGAAAAAAAAAACATTTGAAAAAGGATATACTCGTAACTGGAGCGAAGAAGTATTTGTTGTTGATAAAGTTTTACTGACAATACCTGTAACATATGCGCTAAAGGGTTTATTAGATGAGCCTATAACCGGTAGTTTTCACGAGCAGGAACTGCAGAAAACTGAGCAAGATATATTTGTTATTGAAAACGTTATCAGGTAAAAAGGTAATAAAAGTTTAGTCAAATGGAGAGGATACAGCAATAAATTTAACTGCTGGGTTCCAAATCGGTCGATAAAATAATATTGTTATAAATTTCCTAGTACTTACGTTTGACAGATTTACATTTTACTGGTTTACATAACGATATTAGATACTGTCTACGATCGCCAGAGATCATCATTAGGTTAAAAATCTTGACAAATATAAAGGCGGATTTTATATATTTCTGTCGGTCTGGAATTTTAATGTTTAAAAAGGGTTTTATCAGCCGCCAAAATGACTGATTTTCATCTACTGAAAAATTAAATTTCGAAATTTTCTTTGTGATATGATACTTAAAATCATATCGTCCAGTTCACGGCCTACTGTAAATTTTTTTTATCAACCACATCCACGATCTCGTCTTGTTCGTCGTCGTTGAAAAGTAGAATATCGTCTTCTGTGTAACCAACACTCACATTTTTTTATATCGCCAACAAAGAAATCTCTTGAGACAGCATCTCCTGCTGTAAAATTATCATCCGCGGTTATATCAGCAAGTCGTTTCATTAAATCCATATTTTTTATATTTTTATCTAATTTATTATTATAAATGACTAACAAGATAAAGTATCATCAGAAAGTTGATATATTAAATTACCAAAAATTAGCTGAAGCAGTGCGGAAATGTCTATCAATGTATAGATCTTTTTCTGTTGACGTTATTGTTATGCATGGTGATTCTAATAAGATTCTGCTAACAGCGTCAGAAAAAATAAACTTAATGACAGTGCGTTTATTACACTAAAATTTAATAAAAATGATGTTTTAATGTTTGCTCATAATTGTCTTACCAAAACCGAGCTAGAAAATATAATTAATCATCGTATCTAAAGATAATTTTGTCAAAGGTTGATTGTGATGTTTTCGCATTTGTTATTCCATCTGCAAAAATCTTTTATTGATTTTCTACAAATTTTAAAATGTTTTGCGGCAGCATAAATCGATTTAAATTCTAGTTTTCCTCCGTTTTCAAGATTAAATGAAATAATAGGTTTAGAAGGACATCTGAAATTAATACCACCACCTCGTCCTCGTTTTGTATTTTCTTGTTGAGTGACAAGTTCGAGATTTTCTAAACGATTGTCTGTTTTAATACCGTTGACGTAGTCTATTACTAAACCATTAGGTATATGTCTGTTAAATGTTTCGTAAACAAATCTATAGCTATAATAATTAACAAAATCTGTTAGTGTTCCTCTAACAGTTGCTTTAAGATAACTGCTGTTATGTGAATTTCCTAGCACTTTTTTTCGTTCGGATATTTCGAATAATTCCATTATCATTTGCCTCGTAGAGATCAAACACGGGATGAGGTTGAAATTCACTCTGTAACGACAAGTTTTCAATGTTATCATCATTTGTTGATCCATTAACATGATATACTCGTTGTTCTTCTGGAATTTCATCGCAAAATAATGTATAAATAAAATCTTTCCTAAAAACTTCAACTCTCTCGTCATTATCACCTTTTACGCTAATCTTATAACCAGCTGGTGTTAATTTACCAAACGGTTTTCCGTATTCGACGTGAATCACTGAACCTAACATATTTCCCGCGTATAAGTTATACTTGGGATGATCATGATAGTATTCTTGCTCCCTTGCGCTTGTCATATACTATAAGCATTTTATATCTCTAATTAATTTTTCAACTAGCACATTGTGCAGTGAGATATCAATTAAATATATAAAATGTTATATAACAACGCTGAAATTGTGAGATATAGCCAAAAAGAGCCTTATAGGAGAACCTACAAAAATAGCTACCGCTTTTGCAGGATTTGATAACAGTTCTAAATTTGATAATCAAAATATTTTGGCAAATTTTAACTCTACAAATTTGTTTCATCTCTTATATCCGACTGTAAGTCGAGAATTTGCAGTACATAAAAGTATCAAGCTGATAGTACAGTATCATGTTATTTGATCAAAGTTACATGCACCTCAAAAAGATATACTCGATAATACAGATTTCATCTTCGAGATTGACGAACCATATTCAACGGCTAAATCACGAAGAATATAAGCTGGAACAAATATTTCATCAGTCGCCGATGAAATACATCAGGTAATAAATAAAAAAATTGGAGGAATTTACTGCATCAGGATCGGGTTGGAAATTTGAAACGATAAAAGAAGTTTTATTTCACACAGCGAGATATAACGTCCTTCGCGGTAGTTCTAACGTTGATCTCCCTCAAAAAATTAAAAACAAAAAATGTTGCATAAACATGAAGAACTTTGACAACAAATGTTTCCAGTGGGCTATTCTTTCTGCGATGTTTCCAGCAGAAAAAAAATGCTGATCGCATTGACAAGTATATTAGTCACGTATCAAAATTTAATTGTAATGGCATTGACTTTCCAGTTGCAGAAAATCACATACCAAAGTTTGAAAAGCAAAATAATATTTCAGTTAATATAGTTGGTCTTGACGAGCGTGAATATATTTACCCGATATACATTTCGGCATTTGCTACACAAAACACAATAAACTTGCTGTTTTATAAAGGACATTAAGTTTGGATAAAAAACTTTTTTAACAGCCTAGTTGGCAGATAATATAATAAAGATAAAAACAAGAAGTATTTCTGCTACCGTTGTTTACAAGATTTTTCTAAGGATGAAAAACTGCAAGAACATCTTAAATACTGTGTTAATGTTCAAAAAATAACTTTGCCAGGAGAAAAGGAAAAAGTTTTAAAATTAAAAAATTATAATCATAAATTAAGTATTCCGTTTGTTATTTACGCTGATTTCGAGTGTCTACTTGTTCCCGTGGCAGGCGCAGAAAATGATCCAAATAAATCAAGCACCAGAAAAATACAACATGTTCCCTGTGGAACAGCTTATAAAGTAGTTTGTTGCGCTAATGACAATATTTCAAGTCCAATAAAATATACAGGGGTAAAATCTTGCATTGTGGTTACTAAAAATTTTAATAGATGATGTTAATAAAATTTTCAAAAGATTATCTAAAACAGCTCCAATAAAAATAACACCCAAACAACAACTTGATTTTGATGAGGCAGTTAATTGTCATATCTCCGAGAAACCTCTCCCTGAACAAAGTTCAGGTGATAAAGTGCGCGATCATTGTCATCTAACCGGCCAATATCGTGGAGCAGCACATAGTAATTGTAATTTAAAATTTCATGCGCCAGATTTTATTCCAGTCGTTTTACATAATTTTCGTGGTTATGATAGTCATATCATTGTCGAAGCATTTGGCGATGAGGAAATTAAATTTAAATTAAAATTAAACAATATAATAAAATGTATTCCAAACAATTTTGAAAAGTATATGTCGGTTACGCTTGGTAAATTATGTTTTATCGACAGTCTGCAATTTATAGCAGCCCCATTAGACGCGCTTGTGAAAGGCTGTAGCAGTTTCAATAATTTAAAAAGTTGCTTTGGTGGAGACTACGTCGTTCTGACACAAAAGGTGTCTTTCCGTATGAGTACCTCCACGACTGGAGCAGATTTGATGAAGCTGCTCTTCCTGACAAAGATAAATTTTACTCGAAGCTAAAAAATGAAAATATTACAGATGACGATTATAAATACGCACAAGATATTTGGAATAAATTTAGTTGCAAGACACTTGGTGATTATCATAATTTATATTTGAAAACAGATGTATTATTACTAGCAGATGTTTTCGAGAGTTTCGTAAAGTTAGTTATGAAACTTATGGATGAGATCCGTGTTGGTATTATTCTCCGCCAGGATTGTCATGGGATGCTCTGATAAAAACAAGCAGGATAGAATTGGATCTCTTAACTGATATTGATATGTTTAACTTTATTGTGTTACGTACATGTAATTAAATTGCTTGTGTGTTAGGTTTAAAATTCTTTTTACTTTATTTTTGTTTCATTACATTTTATTGTAATGATTATTTTCACGGGATTCGAAATTCTTTTCAGTAATGTTGTTTAACTAAGACGTAAAACGTGTTCCATGAGCAATATTTTTAGTTCACCTTGGTCCGCGGTAGTGTAAGCGCTATGCGGAAACGATTGGCTATTGCCAAGGTCATTTCGTCTCGGCTGAACGCCAATGTTTTATTTTTAAATTTATTTCAGAGTGAGGGTAGATAGGGGTTCTTGCTACCTGACAAATTGCATTTTTGCTATTGCGTTGTTCAAGTGTTAAGAGACCACGTAATCTATCTCGCGAGAACGGGATGATAATTAGGGTGGATATAATACCCTTCCTGAGCGCTCGTCAGTCAGTTGTAATCTGAAACCTTTAAGGCTGGATAGGTTTTAATTGTTGAAACCAGATTGTTTTTGAAGTTCATTTGTTTTTGGAATTTAATAATTTATTTTCTAGAAAACCAAACGAGTGTACTGTTTTATAAATTCTGGGAGAAAGAAATTCAGTGGAAATTTATTCTGGAATTATTCGGAAACATAAACTGTGATTCAATTGAGGAATTGTTGCTATTTGTACAAGAACCACATCTGACGTCATCGCCTTCCATATTGGGACGTCGTCGAGATTCGAACCTGGATTCTAATAGAACTATTTAGTGATATGACTTGTATTTTTCATTCTTAGGATTAAATATTGGCTTATATTCACAAACCGTAAGTCCCATTTCCAATTTTTACATTGTCTTCTAGGGAAATAAATTATTTTGTTAAAATATACAAAGTTTGTTGACTTCACTGTTTTCTCTTGTTATTATTGTACGAGCCTACACGTAACAGGAGAAAATTGGGTCGCTCGTCCTTGGGATATTTGAATTTGGTTAAATATTTCAGAAAATTGTTCTTTGAAATTTAAATTCCCCTAGCCTTTAAATCCCAAGTATTATTTTACATTTTCTTTGAAATCTTTAGTGAAAACAACAGGTTTTCATTCACAATGTCATCAAAAGTGGAAACTTTTCTTTCTGATCCAACTGAGACAGAGACAGACAGACAGACAGATGCAAAAAGAGAAGGATGAAAGGGAATTTCAAATTAAAAGGAAAGAATTTGAGCCCAAGATATCTATGCATCCCTGTCAGTACAACAAAGTTCTGACTATGATTTGGTTAAGGAGTGCACCTTAAGGGATTACGCGTTAGTCCCTGAGGCTTATCGGCAAAAATTCAGAAACTATAAAAAAAGAAGTTGGACAAACTTATGCTGAATTTGCTAGAGAAAAAGAGCAGTTATTTAAGAGATGGTACTTAGCCAAGAAAGTTGAACATGATTATAAAAGTCTTGAACAACTTGTGTTACTTGAAGAGTTCAAAAACTGTGTTCCTAATGACATTAAGAATCATCTTGAAGAGCATAAGATTGAAATCTTGGAAAATGCTGCTCTTGCTGCCGATGAGTTTGCCTTAACTCATAAAGTTCCTGTTGTAGGCAAATCATTCACTCAGCAGTCTACTGGTAGAAAGGTATTTCAGCCTAATACAACTCCTTCTAAAACTCGATTTGGTACAACTTCTAAAAATCAAGCTTCTGATAAACTTGATTCAAAATCCTTGTCTCTGCCAACGTGTACCTATTGCAAGAATAAAGGACACGTCATTTCTGATTGCTTTAAATTGAAATATAGGCATCAGAATCAAGATAGACCTATCCCAAATGCTCTTATTTCTAAGAGGTCAAGGTCACGGTCATGTATTGAAAGCAATACATTTGTTGGGTCTAATAAACCCTAGTCTGATTTTATTATGGAGAATTAGGAAACCATTCATGTCGAAGGGTTCTATATCACTCTTGGGTCATTCGGCCAATCCTATCCCTATTAAAATTTTAAGGGATACAGGAGCTTCTCAGAGTCTTTTATTATCAGGTACTTTGCCTTTTTCTGAGAGGTCCTGTTCTAATGAGAATGTTCTCATTCAGGGAGTACAGTACGGCTTTGTTAATGTTCCTCTCCATTCTGTAAATTTGTCATCAGACTTAGTTTCAGGACCTGTGACAGTCGGAATAGTGTCTACTTTACCCATTCAGGGCATTCATTTAATATTAGGCAACGACCTAGCTGGAGACAAGGTTGTGGTTAATCCATTTGTAACTGACAAGCCTTCTTTGGATCAGAAACTTGGTCCTATTGAAAAAGAATACCCTGAGTTATACCCAGCTTGTGCAGTTACCAGAGTTATGGCAAAGAAAGCTCTTGAGAATGATTTTGATAAGGAAAGTATTCCTTTAGCTGACACATGTATTGGTCAGGCTTTTGATGAGGTCACTTTCACTTCTAATTTGGATCAATCAAAAGGTATTGATCACAGTGATCCTCTTTTAAATACTCATTCTCTTTTTTCTAATCAGAGTGACAAACGACAATCACTTGTCGTCGAACAGGAAAAAGATCCTGAGATCTCCTGTTTGTTTCAGAGGGCCATTAGTGAAACTGAAGCCACTGAAGAAGTACCTGTTGATTATTTCATTAAAAATGGAATTCTTTTGAGAAAATGGAGACCTTCCGAGGTACCGCCTAATGACGAATGGTCAGTGAACTGTCAGATTGTAGTTCCAAAATCTTACAGACAGGAAATACTTAGTTTGGCCCATGAAATTCCTCTGGCTGGTCATATAGGGATTAATAAAACTTATCACAAGATCTTGTGTCACTTTTATTGGCCAAAAATCAAAAGTGATGTTTGTAAATTTTGTAGATTTTGTCATACTTGTCAAATGGTAGGAAAATCCAATCAGAAGATACCTAAGGCTCATCTGCAACCAATTCCTGCATTTGACGAACCATTCAGCAGAATTATGGTAGATTGTGTTGGTCCCTTACCTAAGACCAAGTCAGGCAACCAATATTTGTTGACCATTATGTGTGCGTCAACAAGATTCCCAGAGGCAATTTCTTTGAGGAATACTATAGTAGAAGCTTTGATAAAGTTTTTTTTTTACTCAATTTGGCTTTCCCAAATCTGTTCAATTAGGTCAAAGGTCAAGTTTTCTGTCTGGAATTTTCCAGCTTGTTATGCTTGAATTTGGCACTCCGCAGTTCAAGTCAAAAGTGAAACTATGATTTCACAAAACTTTACTTGAGAGAACATTTGAGTTTTAGTGATAGAGTTCATTCTCTCTTGCTCGTTCTTCAGAATTTTCTTCAATTTAGATTTTACGGCCCTTACAAAGTAAAGAAGAAAATGAATGAGTTCAATTATAATAATGGTACTCTGGTCTAAATAAATTGATGGAGTACTAGTATATTGAATGAGATAGCCAAGTAAATTATACAATTAATTTAGTTGTACCTGTCCCACCAACTGAGGATTTAAGTGAAGAAATTCAATTGCACACCGTTGTTCTTGGAGCAACAAATCTTCGGAATTCGGAAATTATGAAAAATCTGGACCAGAAACTTTTACATTTGCAACAACAAGAAAGAAATGAAATTAAACAGTTATTATTCGAATATGAGCACTTGTTTCCGGATATTCCTACGAGGACAAACAAAATTTTTCATGACGTTGAAATTGTAGATTCAAAACCTGTGAAACAACACCCATACAGGATGAACCCTCTTAAACAGGAATTCTTGAAAAAAGGAAATTCAGTATTTGCTGGAGAACGATTTCATAGAGCCCAGTAAAAGTGATTGGAGTTCACCATGTATACTTGTTCCGAAACCAGATAAAACTTTCCGTATGTGCACTGATTATAAGAAGGTGAACAGTGTGACAAAAACAGATTCATTTTCATTGCCAAGAATCAATGATTGTATTTATAAAATTGGAAAAGCCAAGTACGTCACCAAATTTGACCTTCTGAAAGGATTTTGGCAAATTCCACTTACGGAAAGAGCGAAAGAAATTTCGGCATTTGTGACTCCAGATGGACTCTATCAATATAAAGCAATGCCGTTTTTGTGAAAAAGGGTTCCCCAAGTACTTTTCAAAGCTTGATGAATATAATTACCTCTGGTCTAGATAATTGTGATGCAAACATTGATGATGTCATCATCTACAACGACACCTGGAAAGGACATCTAGCCACGATTCGGAAATTCTTTGAAAGACTCACTGATCCCAATTTGACAATCAATTTATCTAAAAGTGAGTTCTGTTTGCTTGTGTAACTTTTCTAGGACATATTGTGGGACATGGTCAAGTTAAACCTATAGATGCTAAGGTCAAGGCTATCTCTAATTTTCCTGTGCCTGTCAGTAAAAAGCAACTGATGCGATTTTTGAGTGTGGCCGGATACTATCGAAAGTTTTGTTCCAATTTTTCCAATATTGTTGAACCCCTGACAAATTTGTTGAGTAAGAGAAACAAGTTTCTTTGGACCGAAAAATGTCAGGAAGCTTTTGATAGATTAAAAGCCAGACTCAAAAGTGAGCCGGTTCTAACAGCTCCAAATTTGAATCAGTCTTTAAAATTGTCTATGGATGCAAGTGATGTTGTTGTTGGAGCAGTATTGATTCAAGAAGATAGATATGGTATTGATCACCCAGTGTACTATTACTCTAAGAAATTAAATAAGCACCAAAGAAATTACTCAACAATCGAGAAGGAATGTTTGGCTTTAATATTGGCATTACAGCATTATGAAGTTTACATTAGCTGAGCTCCTTCTCCGGTTGTTGTGTATAGTGATCACAACCCCGTTACTTTCGTCGACAAGATGAAAAATAAAAATCAAAGATTATTAAGGTGGAGTTTGTTTTTGCAAGAGTATAATCTCAACATCAGGCACATCAAAGGAAAAGACCGTTTGATTGCGGATGCACTTTCCCGTGTATAGACATATAATTTCATATACATTTTATATAATTCATAAGAATTTTCTATGTAATTTTGTTTACCTCATGTATAATTTACATATGGTAAAAAGAAAGCTTTATTATATAAATGTTTCTTTTTTCTTTATGGGGGAAGTGTTACGTTAATGTAATTAAATTGCTTTTTGTGTTAGGTTTAAAATTCTTTTTACTTTATTTTTATTGCATTACTTTTTATTGTAATGATTTTTTTCACGGGATTCGAAATTCTTTTTCAGGAATGTTGTTTAACTAAGACGTAAAACGTGTTCCATGAGCAATATTTTTAGTTCACCTTGGTCCGCGGTAGTGTAAGCGCTATGCGAAAACGATTGGCTATTGCCAAGGTCATTTCGTCTAGTCTGAATGACAATGTTTTATTTTTAAATTTATTTCAGAGTGAGAGTAGATAGGGGTTCTTGCTACCTGACAAATTGCATTTTTGCTATTACGTTGTTCAAGTGTTAAGAGACCACGTAATCTATCTCGCGAGAACGGGTTGATAATTCGGGTAGATATAATACCCTTCCTGAGCGCTCGTCAGTCAGTTGTATTTTGAAACCTTTAAGGCTGGATAGGTTTTAATTGTTGAAACCAGATTGTTTTTGAAGTTCATTTGTTTTTGGAATATAATAATTTATTTTCTAGAAAACCAAACGAGTGTACTGTTTTATAAATTCTGGGAGAAAGAAATTCAGCGGAAATTTATTCTGGAATTATTCGGAAACATAAACTGTGATTCAATTGAGGAATTGTTGCTATTTGTACAAGAACCACATCTGATGTCATCGCCTTCCTTATTGGAACGTCGTCGAGATTCGAACCTGGATTCTAATAGAACTATTTAGTGATAGGACTTGTATTTTTCATTCAGATCAATTTCTTAAAGAAACTGAGAAAAATCTCCCAGAAAATGTCAGTTATTTTGTTCAAGTTGATCTCGATTATCCTAGTTCGTTATATGATCTACATAACGACCATCCGTCTTGTGCAGAGTCAATGATGATCGATTATAGATTATTAGCGCCCGAACAACAGGCAATGACAACAGCAAAAAATTTGATCGTTAATAAGTTAGGTCCAAATTTGATGAATAAAAGAAATTACGTGATACATTACAAAAATTTAAAACAAGCAGTAGATGCTGGACTAATTCTGAGAAAAGTTCATCGCTTGTTAAAATTTAATCAATGACGGTGGATGTCAGATTATATTGATTTATATACCAAACGTCGTGCCATTGCTAAGACCGACTTTGAGAAAAACTTTTTCAAGTTAATGAACAATTCCGTGTTCGGTAAGACTATGGAAAATATCAGAAAGCGGGTCAATATTGAAATTGTAAATGATGTAAATCGCAGAAATAAATTAGTTAACGATGACGGTTTTGTCAGCATGAAAATATTTAATGGAAATCTTGTTGTAATACAGCGACGAAAGACAAATTTGAAACTGAATAAACCGATTTATGTTGGTGCAACTGTACTTGATATATCAAGATGGCTGATGTACGATTTTCACTATAATTTTACCAAAAAGCAATGGCCAAGTTCGGAGTTGCTATTTACTGATAGTGATTCACTTGTTTATAATATAAAATGTGAGGCTGTTTATCAAGATATTTATAACAATAAAAATTTATTAGATTTATCAAATTATCCAGCAAGTAGTGGATTTCATGATGATGCAAATAAGAAAGTCATCGGCAAAATGAAATATGAATTTATGTTTCCGCCTGTTAGGGAATTTGTTGGACTAAGAAGTAAAATGTATTCTGTAATTTTAGATGACAATAAATTGACAAAAATGCAAAAGGTATTCCTCGCGGATACGTAAAAATAAAATGTATTAAATTTGATGATTTTAAAGCAGTTCTAAAACACCTGCACTAATTTTATTAAAACAAATTTTATCAGAACAAATCATCACATACTTGAAACAGATATAATTATAAAACGTGGACTAAGTAATTTTGATGACAAGAGATATTGCGAGGACAGAATTAATACGTTTGCATTTGGACACTATGCCAGTACCAGAGGTGATATATTCAATATCATCTTTAGTTAATTTTGTCTAAACTTTAGAAATAATGTTCGAAAATTTAACTTTAGATAATGGAGTTAGTAGTAAAATTAAAAAATAATGGCTAATGGCCAGCAATTATCATTTGAATTTAATGATGAAATTTCAGGTATTTGTTTTAGTAAATTTGATAGAATTAAACTCTTGCTTATTAAATCAGATAACAGCAAATATTTTGATTATCTTGTTTAGGATGAGATATAAGCTTATGCTGAAATACGATAATCTTTATGATCCGATCAGTCAAGAAAAATACACAAAAATAAATATTGACCTAAACCGGTCGAAGGTTTTTACAAAAGGTTGTAAGTATTTTATCAACAGGATAGTAATGAAAGAGTTATTTGAATGTCATCGAAAAGTAAGCGAAAAATTAAATTTTATTTGTATAAATACAATAATGAATTATTTCTGATAGCTACTGTTGATGTTTTAAGGATAAGGGATGAAATTCTTTAAAAGGAGATAACTCTGTCTGTCTTCTTTGTATTGTAAAAGGAGATGACTCGTAGAGGAATTAAGCAGTTATATTGCATAACATTACGCGACCGTCGCGATTTGTGTGTGTGTGTGTGTGTGTGTGTGTGTGTGTGTGTGTGTGTGTGTGTGTGTGTGTGTGTGTGTGTGTGTGTGTGTGTGTGTGTGTGTGTGTGTGTGTGTGCGTAAATCAGTATAATTTGTAACAGAAAATAATATTTTACGCCTTTAACTGATAAATTTGATGTACATTATCTTGCGTTAATTTCAGTAGGTTATATAGCCGTACAAATTCCAGGTAAGTTATTGACTTCCAGTTATACAATGTACACTGCGACAGCTGTTCACAACAACATCCGGCAGATTTATTTTAGATCCACACTACAGTATGTTTGCTTCATTTATGTAGTCTTCTTTCATACCGAATACGTCGGACGGCATTTTATTCAACATATTTCTGAAACGTGTGTAAATTTTAGATCCAATGCAGTTTATACAGCATTAGGTAATTTCATAACAATTTTTGAAACGTATATTTGTAAATAAAGTCCGTAGCGCAAGTGTTAGAGTGTTGAATTCTCGTACTCGAGGTCCTGAGTTCGAATTCCGTGACGGGCACATTGTCGATGGGGACGTTAGGATGCCAGATTTTTCTAAAATAGTTGGGGGCTCCGTCCTAAGAAATTTCATGTACACTTCTCACCATGTCAAACAACGTGGTGGTTGTTATTTTACACTCATCCCGGGGTTTGATATTGGGAGGAGTGTACATGAAATTAAAACACCTACACAACTCTCTGAATTTCTAAAAGTTCGTTTCGTTCATTTAGGAATTCGCCGGGGAATGTGTTTATCAAAATTGGAGCTCCTCAGAAATAAACAGTAGGGTGATGTAAGCTCCTTGGCCTTGTGACCTCACTGAAGGGTACCCCTCACAAGGACGTTCAGAAAGAATGTCGCCAAAAGAAAAAGTATCATGAAGTGCCTTTACAAAAAACTGGGGTCGACCAAAAAAAAAACTAGGGTCATCATCGAGATGACCCCAAAAAACTAGGACCTCATGAGCTTTACTGGCAATGAAGGAACAATGTGGAATGGTAGACCGACCATCATTGCTGCTGTTTATTTTTTGTTTATTTTTATTTTAAATGATTTAAAATTCAACATGGCTGTAACAGTAGTAATAGAAAACAAGTCGTTTCTAGATCAGAGACCCCCTTACCCCGACAAAACATATTTTGTCGGAAAAACCTTATCATATGAAAGTCATCATCGGAGCTTCAGAAAATGTCAACACAGAAGGGTTTTGGAGGGGAAAGGGGCTCTCTGAGATAGAAACCTTGTTTTCTATTACTACTTATAATTCACCAACATAGATCTACACTGTGATAACTTTAGCAAGGTGATATAAATATTTCAGGGGTTTAAAATGAAATCAACACTGATCATATAAATACATTTGACCTCTCAGTGTACAAATTTGGACAGGGTTAATGGTTGATAAAATTATGTTAAAAAATGGAGGAAAGTGTTAATCTGTCGACTTAAACATAACCTTGAAATATTCCAAAACGAGGTAGAGCTATATGTTACTTTCAATGGCGAAAACACTGAAAAAAGCAGCTTCAGACGTTATAGCCAGATGGGTAAAACATGATATAGTACAATATGAAAAGGAAATAAATTAAGAGTTTGATATCGGTGAATATAGAAATGTGTATTCGGATAAATTTACTCAGCAATCTGAAGATACAGTGAAGTTTACTAGATTATTCAGTAATAATTCAACAACAAGAGAGGTTGAATTTATAGAGGGAAGAGTTCGATTTAAAACAGCAAACATTGGCTCTGTAAATGACACATGTTTTATATTCAGCCGTAGAAATGTCAAAATTTGACGTTA